>PKML01024410.1:314101-336292 GCA_002933935.1 Eutrema yunnanense | reverse complement strand
ACTGTCATTGGAACAGCTAGCGCTTGTGGAACGCACAAACAGAAAGACCAAGCAAACATCAGGGATGAACAACCCAGTGGTTTTAAGAGCTGATGAGGCTGGAATTCTGAGAGACCAAGAGGGTTATGTGTGTAATGATAGAGGGCAGCGACTTGATGACGCTGGAAACGTCGTTGTCCCTCCTGCTGTTATGGAGATTGTCGCGCCAGCTGGGCGCGCCAACGTTGGGAATGCTGCAGGTGATCGAGGTAGAACACTTGCTGAGCACAACAGACCTGATCAGTTCTTTGCCAATCGATCTGCGATTCGCATCCCAACTTTTCAGAGGAACGACTTCGAGCTGAAGCCTGCGTACTATGCTCTTGTAAGTCAGAGCCCTTTCCATGGCCTACCTCATGAGCATCCTATGGATCATATCGAGAGATTCGAGGACTTGGTCACAGGGATGAGGTACAATGGAGTTCCCAATGAGTTTCTGTTCTGCAAACTCTTCCCATACTCTCTTGGTGGGGATGCTGCTTACTGGCTGAAGCAGTTAGCTCCCGATTCTCTAACTACATGGGATGAGACGAAGAGAGCATTCCTGTGCAATTTCTACGATGATGTGAGATCTGAAGAGCTCAGGAATAAGATCTCCCAGTTTTCTCAAGGTGGAACAGAGGGACTCAAGGCTGCTTGGATTCGTTTCAAGTCATATCAGAGGGATTGTCCGCATTATGGGTTCAATCAAGTTCAGCTGCTGGGCATATTTTACAGAGGATTGGTTATTCGCAAAGAAATTTGGTTTAATTGATTTGTGAACATATCAAACTTGTTATTAAAGCTGATTTAGACTTTAGGATTCGCAAAGAAATTTGGAATTCCTAGGATTTAGATTTAGATAGTTTTCGCAACGACAGTTGGTTAATTATACTTTAGTGATTTGAGTTCTAGAACTGCGCTAAATCTGAATCCTGTTAGTTAGTTAGTCTGCATTCATTGATTTCCTGAGAAAAACCCTGGGCCTATATTTTCCTGATTGAATACAACTCTTTTATTTTCTGCACTGCTTTTAATTACATCTGCTTGGCTTAGCTTAATTCTATTCTATATAATCTATTGTGCGTTTCTGTGAGTCTTCTGTGGTTCGACCCCTAGCTATATTACAACTACTGCTTTAGTACTGTTAGGGTATTAAATTGAGCATATCACGATCCCAGTAGGGGGATCGATCGATCCCTTCTTTTTTTGCTCGGTTTTGCCGTTTTTCCGCTCTAGGCCTCCGGACTCCGTCCCGTAATGCCTTTACACCTGAAATGACTCCTAAAAGACTAAAACACTCGAAAAAGACTCGATTATGTACATAAAACGTGAATTGGAAAACGTCAAAAATGCAACACATCAATTCCCCCAGACTTAGTCTTTTGCTTGTCCTCAAGCAAACAAAAATCTACGAATAAGGAAAAAGTTTTGAAAACACGAGAACTTACCTTCTCTATAGAATTACGCAATGACCCATCAACTTAGTAATCCACGTATTGCTTCACCAAATCCATAACAGACCACTATGTACTTCTCTGCAGTTATCGCAACTTCTCATATTCTCCCCACAGCCTCACAGAATAGTCCGAAAGCCATCATCGCTGGGTCTCATCAAAGATAACAGTGCTAAAAGTCTTCTAGACTCTTTCCCTTTCGATATCGTAACGAGACAACCTTTAAACCTTTCGGTGTTTTTCCTCTCCCCCAGACTTATTTATTTTATTCATCTCTTTTTTTTATTTTATTATTATCGGTTCATGAGACGCGAGTATTGATGGTTTTTGCCACCGAATCCCCGGTTCACTCCCCGATTCACTTTCCTTGGCGAACTTTCATGAGACACGAGTATTGATGGTTTTTGCCACCGAATCCCCGGTTCACTTCCGTGCCATTCGTATTATTTATATACATAGATGAATTTATTTTTGGGACCGGGAGAGAAGAATCATACTTTTCATAGGTTGTCTTGTCAGATACAAATGAGGAGTCAAACTCTTAAGACGCTGATCACAATGACGAGGTAAAAGGAAGAGCTCAGAAATTAGCTCAGGCTATCTGGATTTTTCTGGAGACGTGGGTGTTTCTGATTAGCCGGTCAACATCTGGATTTTTCATTAGTCTTATTCGGAAATGATTCTGCAATAATGGTCACTCAGATGAAGAATTAGTACAATAATTCCAAAAGAAGGTTCGTAAATAAAATGAAAAACACTCTTTTTTTTTATGCAATAAAAATGTACAATGCAAGACTTAAGAGAAAAATAAAATAAGACAAAGAAAAAGATGAGAAAACACATTCGAGACAGACTTATTCCACAAAAGATGGAGATATTCATGACTCAAAGTGACTCAAAGACAAACAAAATAAGACAAAGAAAACAATGTTAGATGACAAAGACCTCTCCCCCAGACTTAAATCACACCGTCTCGGTGTGAAATGAATCCAAAGAGAGAGTAAAAATGCAAATTAAAAAGTATGTACAAGAGGTGCAGTTAGGTACCTTGGAGTTGCGGGTGTGGGTTTTATCGGTCAGGACCCCGATTAAACAACCTTCATAAATTCCAGAGTTGCCGAGATCGGCCAATCTTTATCGGTCAGGACCCCGATAATTTTCCGCTACTCTCTAGCGCCCTGCAAAATCAAAACACACTAAAACAAATATTAAAATCACACTCAAAACAAACAAATATACATATATACAATGGATAGAATTGGGGGAGTCCCCAATGGCGCGTTTAACGTGCTCTGAGGTCCTGTGTCCAGCAACAACAGAATCACCTTTATCAGCTCCGTCTGCATCCGCTCCCTAAATTTTTTTTTTTTTTTGTTTTTTTTGTTTTTGTTTTTTTTTTTGATCTTAAATCAAAACCAAAAATTAGAAAGATTAGTGAAAACAAATGGAAAAAGAAAATTATATACACTTACCGGTGGGTTGCCTCCCACCAAGCGCTCGTTTTTAGTCATTAGCTTGACTCCGGGACCGTTTATGGGTCAGGACGAGCATAAGAACTTGCTCCGAAACAAGTTCCACATTTCAACATCTTCAGCTTCATAACTTTGTTCAACAAACCTTTCACAGCATCTTTTCCTTTCTCTTTCAGTTCCGAAGATAGAATAGCTCTAACCTTAGAGAATGGCTTCGAGGTTCCTCTGCATTTTACCTCATACTCAATTGAATCTCCATCACACTTCTGAGGAGTCAAAGTAATATAGGTATCTCCCTTGATTCTTTTGCTCTTTCCTTTTTCCTTTGCCTTAGCCTTAACCTTAGCATTTATGATGTCGCTCGTGGTGATGATAAGAGGATCATCAAAGACTTCCTTGAGCTGATTTCCATCAAGAGGCTCTCTCCTAGGATCAATATCCAGCTTCTCTCTTGTGATAACAGTGATGCATGAGACGTGTTTGGGAACTCCCATTGTTGGAATGGCTTTATAGAAGACCATTTTGTCAATGTTAGAGAATGAGATTCTCTTATAGGGCATGTCTACAATTGCACCCACTGTGGCCATGAATGGTCTTCCAAGAATCAAAGGCATATCAGAATCTTCGCTCATCTCCACTATCTGAAAATCGGTAGGCACCAGACAATTTCCTACTTTAACAAGCAAATCAGAGATGGTACCATATGGAATCGCGGTGGAAGAGTTCGCGAATGTGAGAGTCATCTGAGGAGGTCTCATATCTGCAATACCCAACTTCTCTGCAACAGCCTTTGACATGAGATTCACACTAGACCCGGTATCAACAAGAGAACCTTTGAACTCAACTCCAGAGATGGAGCATGGAACAGAAAGCTTCCCAGGGTCTTCAATCTTAGTCAATTGCTTTATTGGTGGTGGTGCGCTCCTTGCTTTGATGAAAAGCGTCTTAACCTCTTCAAGATCTTCTCTGCAATTCTTGAAGAAACCAAGCAAAGGTTTGTATTCCAAAGCTTCTTCAAATGAGGTCTCATGGGGAATCCTTCTTACCATTTTATCAAAACCACGCAGCTTCTCTGCACTAATAGGATTCATCAGAAGTTTGGAGGGTTTAGGGTATGGCACCTTAGGAACATATTGTCGCAAAGGGACGGAAGTATGCTCCTCCTCCACTACCGCATCATGAGCTTCTATCTCATTTCTCAACTCAAGTGCAATCTCCATTTCTTTGTGGCCAAGGATTACATTGCAATGCTCTCTAGGATTTTGTTCAACCTTTCCAGGAAGAACTCCTCTAGGTCCTTTGATCGCTTCCGCCGTTTGAGCTACTTGAGTCTCAAGTTTCTTCACATGAGTTTGAATGGCCTCGAATTTGCTGTTGAGATCCTGATACATTCCATCTACCTTAACGTTAATCTCATTAGCCATTTTCTGCTGATTAACCATCAATTGTTGCATCATCGTCTCAAGTTTAGACTCTTGGCTGGGTTGAGGATTGTCGAATTGTTGTCTCTGCTGAAAACCGCCTTGGTTTTGGAAACTATTATGTCCTCGGTCTTGCCCGAACTGTTGTCTTGGCTGATAACCGCCTTGGTTAGGCACAAACTGTTTCTGCTGAAAGCCGCCTTGTGCATATGGTTTCCGTTCCTGATTTTGCACCCCTTGATGTCCTTGGAAACCCTTGGAGAATATGCTAATCCCCTGATTTTGTACGTAGTTCACCTCATCTTCGTACCCTTGTTCTTGCTCAGCGCTCTCTTTGTAGAGTCTTTCTTCTCTAATGTCTTCACAAGAGTTGACAGCTTTTTGATTTCCCTTAAGTAGTGCAGCAATGCCATTAACCTTTGTGAAAAGCTCATCCAGCCTTTGTGTTTCAACACCACTCACACGTCGCGTTCTATCATACTCGGGATTGCGATGACTTGAACTCGCGGAAAGGTTTTCAATAAGCTTATAAGCTTCCTCCTTGGTCTTTGTCATGAAGTTGCCATTGCTAGCCGCATTTAGACAATTCTTGGAGTCCCAATCTACTCCATCGTAGAAGATGTTCAGCACTTGTTCGTCGGAATAGCCATGATGAGGGCATTCCCTTAGATATTCTCTAAACCGTTCCCATGCTTCATTGAAAGATTCACCGCTGTTTTGTTGGAATTGAGTAATCTTTATCCTGAGAGAAGCGGTCTTGGATTTGGTGTAGAACTGATCCAAGAAGGCTGACCTGGTCGCGTCCCAAGAAGTCAAAGAACCCGGCTCTAGAGATTTGAGCCATTTTGCTGCTCGGTCAGCTAAAGAGAAGGAGAAAAGCTTGCACTTTAAATAGTCTGCAGGGACTCTATTTGAGCTCGTAGTGCTGCAAATCTCTTCGAACATTTCAATGTGATCCATGGGATTCTCCGAAGCTTTCCCATAGAAAAGATGTCTCTCGACAAGAGCAATGATCTGAGGTTTGATCTCGAAGTTCTGCCTCTGAATAGGCGGTGGACGAATAGCGGTTCTGTCCTGGTAAAATTGGTGAGGAGTATCAATGGCTCCGATGGGTCTGCGTGGAGGCTGTCTTTGATTTAAATGTTGTTGAGCAGCAGCAGCTTGCCTCCGAGCTTCAGCTCGTCGATGAACATCAGCAGCAGCAGCTGCTTGGTTTGCATTGGCGTTTAGGTCGCCATCTCCATCATGAGCAAGAGGAGGAGGGTTCAAGAGGTTCCCTTCCTCGCCATACTCGTGATGTTCGTCTCCATCAACAGGCAGATTTTGATCGTCCGGTAAATTAGCCATTCTTCTTTGCAATCTAGCTCTGTTGTTTTCTCGTTCCACTCTTGCCAAATCTTCGTTACTCAACTCAAGCAGATTTTCAGAGCCTTGGCTCCTGGTCATGTACCTGAGATGTACGAAAGAAAGCAACAATAAAACGATTTAGTAACGACAAAAAGAAATTCTTAGTCTGAACTTTCGTCCAAGACTCATAGGCAACAATTGGTCCCCGGCAACGGTGCCAAATTGATTTTAGATGTGGTTTCACCAAGTCAATTAATAACTAGAGTGCACACTATACCGCAATCATAACGGTAGTCGGTTGTAGCACTTTAGGATCGTATCCACATAGATCAATGTTACGGCCAGGAGAATGCAGGATGAAATTAAAGCTAAGGCGAATGACAGATTTTTGGTTTTATGTTTTCGAAACTAAGAACGACAACTAAAACGGTGTAAATTCAAATTAAGAAAGCGTTAAGCCTCGGGTGACGTTGCGGGAAATCACGAATAACAGTTAATTCATCTTAAACAGGGGATTACATTAAGAATCGTCTAGAACTCAAACCTAATAATAGATTAACCTCCTCCCGGAATATTAATCCCTATGCTTAAAACTATGAATACTAACTCCCGTTGAATTCAAAGGTTCTAAGCATGCTTTTCTAGTTCGATTTGATAAGTTCACAAGAACGCCTTAACATCAACTCCCGTTGGATAAGGACGCTTTGCTCATCTAGGATAATTCCGGCATCTAGACAAACACTCCCGTGAGCTAGATAACCCAGGATCAATGAACTAAGTGATCAATTCAATTCAAGCAATAAGAACACCCTAGACGAAGAATCCACCGATTAAATCCCCGTTTAATCTATCCTAAACCGTTAAATCATGAAATCCCTTAACACCCTTAGCTTAACTAAGAAACTACTCACTCATAATTACAGAACAAATACAGAGAGATGATGAAGAACACATGATTAACAAAAACAGAAAATAGAAGAGATTAAGAAAACTTCTCCAATTATGTAGATCCAAAGATTTGATTTCCAAGCTTACAAATCACCAAGATCATAGAAAGCAGTAGAGAAACAAGTAGATATATTACATATGAAGTTTTGTGCCTTATTTTCGAGTTTTATGCGTTTTTAGAAGAAGAAAAGTAGGTGAAATAGTCTAAAACACGTTTTTAACACTAATTACAGAGAGGGGATCGATCGATCCAGCTAGGAGGATCGATCGATCCCATTATTTTTGAAGATCGGTTGATCGGGCTCGGTGAAAGCTCGATCCAGAAGTTTACGATCGATCCCTTCTTTTTTTGCTCGGTTTTGCCGTTTTTCCGCTCTAGGCCTCCGGACTCCGTCCCGTAATGCCTTTACACCTGAAATGACTCCTAAAAGACTAAAACACTCGAAAAAGACTCGATTATGTACAGAAAACGTGAATTGGAAAACGTCAAAAATGCAACACATCAATTATCCGCGTTATTAGTTACATTGTTACGCATATGATAGATGAGAGTAGTATATTGTTTTTTAGTTTGTTAGAACCGTGTAGATTCACAGTTCGTTATTAGGATGACCCAAAAATTGCATTCTTTTTACATAAAATATAAACGTTTTGGGGGTTATTATTCAAAATTGATAGATATAAGATGAAAGAATCATCTGTTGTATATATTGTACCGTGATAAAGCAATGATGGAGTCTATTTTGGGACACAAAAATGCAGAAAAAAACGGAGAACAAAGTAAACTAAATAAAGTAAATGACAAGAGTGGTTGTTTTCACGGAAAACACGCAATGGAAGCTGTCAACATGAGTTGTTTTGAACTTGCATGCATCTTCACCTATTTAGCTATTGAAAGATTGTTTGTTTCTTGATTTTTTTTAATCCAGAGGAGGAAGAGGTGATCGAGACCAGGAGGAGATTCCATCGCGTGAGGTACCATTTTCCTCCTCATCGAGGGTTTGGTAAACACGCGTCTCCTAAGTCTGGTCATTTAAGGTATATATGTCGGATAATTCTTCATTTAAGAATTTAATTTTTCGGTGGTTGTCATTAGTTGTATTTTGGATGACAACAAGAGTTTAAATTTCTTTAGAATCTAGTTTCTAAGTTCTTATTTGGTTTCTGAGAAATCGAAGGAGACGTAAGTCAAGCGTTACATTACCGTCTCATATTGAATTATAAGCATATTCAAACATTCATTGCAAATATTGAGAATCATCTATTGCATATTCTAAACAATCAGTCTTTCTTGTTTAATATTGTTTCTGATCACTACTTGGTATCTATTATAGTTTTAAATATTACTTCAACCAAATTGGTGCAACTCGTATTTTCCATTTTAGTTTTAAGTCAAAGGAAAATCCTACCTCTTGCAATATTCAAAAGTTGTCTATTGGAAGGACTAACAAGAAATGTTTTGCTTTTTTTTTTCTTGATTAATCCTATGATTAAAACACTATTTGTTTAGTTTACTTATACATGTTTTTCTTAAACTTTCAAGGTTTTGAAAAATGGAAGACTCAAGCAGGCTATCAAACACGGAAAATATTGGATTCATTGGGAAAGAATCAATAGTTCCCAACAAAAATCCGGGAAATAGCATTTCTCCTCCTAGTAATATGCACCACCACAGTGCTTCTTTAGATAACCTTCTCATAGAAGAGCAACCAGCTTGGCTCGATGACCTCCTAAGTGAACCAACGTCACCTAAGATGAACAAGGGTCATAGGCGTTCAGCTAGTGACACATCTGCTTACTTAAACTCAGCATTAATGCCTTTTAAGGAAGCTGACTTTATGAAAAGTCATGTTGTTGGTCCTTCATGGCTATTTCAGAACACTAACCGTCATGATGATTTGTGGCAGCCTAATAAGTCTTATGAGAAACACGATAAATTAGGATGGGAACTATCTACCACAAATGGAACTAAACTCCAAACACATGTGTCATGGGGAGCTGTAAATAGAGTAGGTACTTCGGCGTCGAAATCAGCTGAAAAACATGTAAACAAAATGAAAGAAGGAGGCTCCGCAAAACCCGATGGATCGGGATCAAATACTGACTCAAAGCGTATTAAACAGTAAGGGTTCTTGTTTTTGTTATGCATAATATGATGATTAATTAGATCATCATTATCAAAATAGGCATATTTTCAACTTCCATAAAATTTACATGCTTATCCTATTTCTAATGCGGATTAATCATTTACATTTCTTTTGGATGGATTTCAACATTGGTTTGCACTACTCATATCACCTAGCTAGTCCACATGGTCATACATCGCATCATATTAATTTCTGAAATCACTAAAAATACAGTCAAAATGCTCACCGAGCACGTCTGAGGAGGCTTGAGTACATATCAGATTTGGAAAGGACCGTCCAAGTTCTACAAGTAAGATTTAAAAACGCGTGTATTCCTTGAAGTTCTTTAAATTTTATTAACAGTACAAAACACTAGTTATATTATACATGATGGAATTTTCTTCAACAGGCTCAAGGATGTGAAATGTCATCGGCGATTCATTACTTTGATCAGCAGCTAATCATGCTTAGCATGGAAAATAGAGCTCTCAAACAACGTATGGATAGTTTAGCAGAAATCCAAAAGCTTAAACATGGTAAATAATCTTTAAGCACCAATAACTCTTAATTAGTATATTTCTTATTTTGCTTGTGAATTTGTAATTTTTGGTGGTTGGTACAGTCGAGCAGCAATTCCTAGAGAGGGAGATAGGAAACCTAAAGTTTCGACATCACCAACAACAACCACAACAAAACCAGAAACAAATGGAGCATAATCGATACAACAAATATCGGTCACCCACCACACAAGAACCTGAATCCCAGTTTGCAGCCTTGGCAATATGATTTAGGAAAATCTGAATCCATTACCAGTATAATATTCACAATATGCTGAGCTCTTACTATTTTTTTAATATAAAATGTCCATATACATAGGTAAATTCAGTGATGATTGATGTCTTGAGAATTATTGAGCAAATCATAATAATGTATATCACAATGTGGCTGTTCACATTTTTCTCTTTTACATTTCTATATGTATGACATATTAGTGAATCTAGTACCAAGAAACAACTTCTTTCATCTTATGCTGTAATTTGTAAGTCTACTTATTCTTTTTCCCCAAATTGTAAGTTTATTTTTGTGTTATATATGTGAGTGTGAATTTTGATGGACACTATCTTATTACCTATAAGCACTCACGTATAAAAACCTACTAATAAAGTCCTTTGAAGACACAACAAATGGTGAAAATAATGATAAAATTATGTGATTAATAATACCTAAAAACTTTAGATTTAAGTGAGATATCCACATTTTAAAGGTTTTTAACCGGACTTTTAGTTATTTATTTTAGTATTTTCATTCGATTTTTAGTGTTTTTACGGTGTTTTTACTTTTTAGTATTTTTGTAAAGTCTTAAGTTTTTTTAGGTTATTGGGACAAAAAGGACACAAAAATAAAACAAAACAAGTTGTTTGTACAGTTTTAAAGCATCATATGTCTAGCATTCTTTGAAGGAATTCTCACTGATGGATGAAGCTCAAATTTGGGATAAAAGATAGAGAAAATAGTTAGTTTTCATTTAGATGTGGTTTGAAGTCAATCTAATGGTGCAATCAGAAGTTATACTAATTCTCGTGAAAACATGTCAAGCAGACTCAATAAAGGAACAAGTGCAGAGTGAAGTTCAGATAAAAACCAATGTACACGCACGGTCACCTTTGTCTTGACCCACGGTCTCAGCTCTTCCCATTATTACGACCGCGACATGAGACTACAGTCCAACTGCTCAGTCCAAGATTATTGGGAGAGTCGGTATTAACATAATTTATACAATTTCCTTTTTATGTAAATTCTCTTTCTTAGTTAGGTTAAACCTATGTAATCTTATATATACACCACTTTGGCATGTGAAATAAACAACTTCCGTAAACTATTAACATGGTATCAGAGACATAGGTTATTCTTTACTTTTTAATCCTAGAAATCTCGCGGCGGCTATATTTTTTTCTCTTCTCTTTTCCTTCGACGAGACTCTGTTTTTTTTCTTTCTTCGGATCTCGCCGTTGTTCTTTGGTGTGGTGTTTGGCTAGATTATGGTCTCTAGTTGCTTCATTCGATTGGTGTTAAGATGGCTAGTGATGGTGAGCATGGTTCGACAGGGAAATCCTCGACCGTGACAAGTGGTGGTAAAGAGAGCAACGTTCTCTCCAATTATTATTTGAATGCTTCTGCAGATCCAGGGCAATTGATTTGTACGCTGTTGTTGAATGAGAGCAACTACGAAAGGTGGGGTAAGCTAATGAGAAACGCTATCAAGGCTAAAAACAAGCTTGGTTTCATTGATGGTGCTGTGAAGAAACCAAAAAGTGGTGGTGATGAACTCAAACTTTGGGGGATGGTGAATTCGATGTTGGTCGCTTGGATTTTGAATGCCATTGAACCGAAATTGCGTGGTAGTATCTCGTGTGCAGACACAACATATGAGTTGTGGGAAGGACTTCGTGCTCGTTTCTCCGTTGGAAACGAACCGCAAATCTATGAGTTAAAGGCAGACGTGGCTTCACTAAAACAAGGAAACCTCTCTGTTCAAGACTATTTTGCTCGTCTGAAGTTGATTTGGGATGATTTGGTGGAGTATGAACCCCTTACCGTGTGCTGTTGTGCTAATGGCGACTGCAAAATTAACAGAGAACTTGCAGCAAAACGTGAGAGAGAGCAACGTTATCAGTTCCTCTTTGGTCTCGATACAACACGTTTTGGGACCATGAGAACGAACATCTTGTGTATGCAGCCACCAGCGTCTCTCAATACTGCTTTTTCAATGGTAGTTCAAGAAGAACTACATCAACGTGTCGCTGCTGGTCATGAATCGCGTGGTGATATGGTCGGGTTTTCTGTTCAAGCCCAACCATCGATGGGTCAAAATCGAACTCGTACAGTTGTGACGTGCACTCACTGTGGTCGTATGGGTCATCATGTTCGTGATTGCTATCAATTACATGGTTTCCCAGAAACTCGGAATGATGCAGGAGGTCGTGGAAAAGGTGGATCTGGTTGTGGCACTTCGTATGGTAATAATGGCAGAGGAGGAGGAGCCTGGAACAACTCTAATACTCGTGGACGAGGAGGCAGAGGTGGTGCTCACAATGTTTTCTTTGGAAATAATTCTTTGGGATCTTCTCACGTGATTTCCTCTGACGATGAACAAAGTCTCACATTGAATAAAGAACAGTGGACCAATCTGGTGGAACTACTCAACACTCCGAAATCCCATGGTTCAGATCGATTATCTGGTATGATTATTGACATTGGTGCTTCTCATCACCTGATATGCTCAAATTAATACCCTAACAGTACTAAAGCAGCATTTGTAAATCACACAATAGGTTGTATAGCGTCAAATCAAGCTAAGCAAATAGGATGAAACAAAAACAGCAAACAGTAACGAGTTGTAAATTCAATAGAGAGAATATAGGTCCAAAGTATTTCTCAGGAAATCAATGAATGCAGATAAACTAACTAACAAGATTCAGATTTAGCGCGGTTCTTGAACTCAAATCACTAAAGTATAATTATCCAACTGTCGTTGCGAGAATTATCTAAATCTAAATCCTTAGGGGTGTCAATTAGGGCCAAAACCAGAGGGCCGGCCCGGCCCGGCCCTGAAAAACAGCGGGCTCGGGCCTAGAAATAAAAGCCCGAAAAAAATCGGGCCTTTCGGGCTAGTGTGTTTTTCGGGCTTAGCCCGAAAGGCCCGATTTTTTTGCGAATCCTAAGGTCTAAATCAGCTTTAAAGTTCAGGTTTGATATGTTCACAAATCAATTAAACCACATCTCTTTGCGAATAATCAATTTGCGAATAATCAATTTGCTCACCTAGGTTCTATCAGGTAATTAATCGCACTATCGTTCCTAATCAATTATCCTAAGATCTAAGTTCCAGATTCGTCAACCTAGAATTAGCTTTGACAACAACCTATGGCGAAGAACTAATTCAGATGTTGAATCCTAAATAGATAATCAACCTAGCATTCAAAGAAATCCTTATGAGAAAACCCTAAACCTAAAGTGGATCTACTCAGACATGGAGAATGAAACAATCAACATAACTGAATAAATAATCAAATAAATAATCAAAAAGAGTAAAACAAGGGTTCGAAATCTTCTCTCAGATCAACAGAGTTTCAGACTTGTCTCCCTCTAAATCTCTCTCACAAAACCAAAGTAAAATAAAAGCATAGCCAACAAAGTGGCTGTAAAATCCCTATAAATAACCTAAATCACGAATTGGGGCTTCTTGTAATTATTAAAGACTTCTGGGGCAAATCTGCAATTCTTCAACTCTTGGAAAAGTCGCGGGTCGTGTCTGCTGCGATGAGTGTCGATCGATACCAAGGGGTATCGATCGATGCTAGATGTGAAAACAGGTACTCAGCAACACGAACTTCAACTTTGCTCCAAACTGCTCCAGAAAGCTCCAATAAGGCTCCAAACGTGCTAAAACCAGTAAAAGACTCTAAAGGACTACAAAATACTAGAAAGACTCTATAAAACGGACTTATATCATGGCTTAAAAGGGGTAAAAACCATGATATATCAACTCCCCCAGACTTAGCCGTTTGCTTGCCCTCAAGAAAAGAGAAGACTAAACCAGAGAAAGAGGTTTGAAAACACGGAGACTCACCTGTTCATGAACCATCGCAAATATCCTTTTCCCAAGCACCCAAATGTCACCTAACCAGCTTTTGATCTAACCACCATGTACTTCTCCGTAGACATTCGCAGCTTTTCCAGACTCCACACATTATCTTGCAGCATTGTTCAAGTAAAACCCTCATCGCCAGTTTCATCGCTGCAGCCAATGTTCAAGAACCTTCTAGACTCTTTACCATACAATATCATGACAAGGAATCACCCTTTTTCTCACTTTTTGTATCACTTTCTCTCCCCCAGACTTATTTCTTATTATGTTCTTTCTTTTATTTTCAGCTTTACATATACACATCAAGGTATGAGACGCGAGTATTGATGGTGGTTGCCACCGAATCCCCGGTTCTTCCCTATCTATGTATCAAAGGTTTAGGCGAATAGTGGTATCACGGAAAATTTTCCTAACCTCGCTTTCAACCTTTGTGTGATTATTCCCTCTTAAGTAGAATAATGGGATCGCTGAAAATTTTCATAGCCCTCTACTCAGAAGAAAATCATCTCATGTTTTATGCTCTCATTTATCAACTTATAACAGGGGAGAGAGATACCATTACTTCAAACATATGGGTTCCTTTGTCAGATATGAATGATGAATCAAGCTCTGTAAACACTAACCACATTGATGAAGTGCAAAAGTTTGGCTCAGGCTTCAGAAGAACTCTGCTGGAGACATAGATGTTTTCTAGTCAACTGGTCAGTCCTTAGATTTTTCATTAGTCGATCTAGAGCTGATCCTGCAACGCTGGTCACTCAAAAACAAAATCCAAACAACAATTCAAGCATATGATCATCATCTCCAACAAGTTTTTACTCAATAAAGCGATTTTGACTCGATAAAACAACTGACTCTAAGAAAAACAAACACAATGTCAGCAGACACCTCCCCCAGACTTGAACAACACTGTCCCCAGTGTTATCTAGCCTAGAGTCAGTGAAAGAAAACAAAAGAACATAATAAAATTGGGAAAAACAAGAAGTTACCTTGCTGGAACATCGAGTATCAATCGACACACAGCCTGGTATCGATCGATACCAGGCTTAAATCGGCTTTATGAACTTTTTATCCGCGATTGGTGTCGACCGATACCAATGGGGTATCGATCGACACTAGGCGATTTCGAGTTTTGCTCCTTGTTTATCCTGACACAAAACGAAAAATGAAAAATAAAAATACTTATATATATAGACTCACCAGTGGGTTGCCTCCCACCAAGCGCTCGTTTAACTCTAATAGCTTGACTGTAACGCCGTTTAGGCAGGTTAAAAATGAGAGCTTGCACCAAAGCAGGCTCCACAACTTGACATTGCTAGCTTCAGAGTTCTGCTCAACATGCCTTCCACAAACTCTTGCCCTTTTTCCTTCAGCTCCGAAGTGAGAAGAACTATAGCCTTGGAGAATGGCTTCGAAACTCCTTTGCACTCCACCTTGTACTCAATCGAATCTCCATCACAGTTATGAGGGGTCAAATTGACATGGGGATTCTCGACCTTTTTGCTCTTGGCCTTCTTCTTTGTTGCCTTAGCCTTCTTGACAACTTTCTTGGGGATGCTGGTCAGTTCAGTTGAAACTTCTGTGGCAGTAGGCGCGTCAGGAGGCTCTTCCAAAAAAATCAACTGCTAGCGACATTTCTGTAACACCCTTGATGCTAGAGACACGTGTGGGAGCACCTCTAGAGAGAATGACGTCATAATAGACCCCTCCGTCAATGTAAGAGAAAGAGATTCTCTTATTAGACGTGTCTATGATTGCGCCAGCAGTAGCCATAAACGGTCGTCCCAAGAGTAAAGGCATACGAGATATTGGACTCATCTCCACAACCTGAAAATCAGTAGGCACCAGACAATCTCCTACTTTGACAAACAAACCATGGACAGTACCGTATGGAAGCAAGGTAGAATCGTTTGCGAATGTGATAGATATCTTTAAAGATCGAATATCAGCGCCCAACCGTTCTGCAATTGCCCTTGAGATGACATTGACACTAGCCCATGAGTCAACGAGAGACTCTTTGAACTCAACTCCAGAGATAGAGCATGGGACCACGAATTTCCATGGATCTTCCCTTTGGGTCAACTGTTTCAGTGGAGGTGGTGCACCTCTAGTCTTAATGAAGAGTGCCTTAATCTCTTCCTCAGTTTCTCTGCAATCTTTGAAGTGACTTAGCAGAGGACGGGACTCTAGAGCTTCTTCAAAGGACGATTCCTGGGAGATTCTTCGTACTATTTTCTCAAAGCCACGCAGCTGCTTTGGAGAAATAGGATCTCTGAGGTGTTTAGGAATAGGATTCAGCTTATTGGGCTTGCGAACTCTTTCTTCGATCAACTCAGGTGTTTGCACAATTTCTGGCCTGATCTGCGAGGGGTATCGATCGACACCAGGTGGAGTATCGATCGATGCTATCGCTGTTGAATCGTCCTTGGCAAATATATTATCATCAAGAGGAAGCTCCACAATCAGCTTATCCAGCATAGCCTGGCATCTGGCGTCCTCTATCTCCTTCGTAGGCTTCCCAGCAGCTCTGGGATAAGGTATCCTCGGTATATAGACTCTCTCTGCAACTACCTTAGGCACCACAGTCGAAATCTCAGGTGTCTCCTCAGAAATCGCCTCAGTATCGACCGATACCAGTGGGGTATCGATCGATACACGGGTTTTGGAAGTATCCCGTTTCAGAATTATAACTAGCATCGATCAACACTTGGGGGTATCGATCGATGCTTTGGCGATTTCAGGATCTTCATCGAAATTTTCTGCACTTGAGGAGATCGCATTGACGTGTGCTCTTGGATTTTCAGTTCTCCCTGGAAGAAAACCTTCCTGCCTCTTCACAGCTGCGGCGGTCTGAGCAACCTGAGTTTCCAGCTTCCTCTGGCTAAGATTGATGGCTTCGATTTTTCCATTCAGATCGATGTACAGAGAGTCAAACTTCCCATTGAAATCCCCATGCAGTTTCTCTTGTCCCCGAAGAAGTTGTTCCATCATGAGTTCCAACTTATTCTCTGTGGATTTTGGAGAAATGGGCTGGTGCGAAGAGTTCCCGTAATTGCGAGTGTTGTTACTGAAGTTCCGGTTGTTATTGTACCCAAATTGCTGACCCTGAAATCCAGAACCACCAACGTAGTTACAATCTTCCATTTCATCTCCACTGATATTATTGACTCCATCAGCAAAGTGTACAGTCTTCTTCGACTTTCCGATCAGAAAATCCAGCTTTGTCTGAACGTCAGCAATCTGCGATCCATCAACTCCTCCAGCTTGCTTCTTCCGCTCGAAATCAGCACTCTTGGTGCTATTGCTAGACGCCAAGTTCTCAATTAACACAACTGCATCATCCGGATACCTGGTGTTGAAGTTCCCATTACTCGCAGTGTCCAGAGCCATCTGGTACCTCCAATCGATCCCTCTGTAGAAAGTGCCCAGCAGCTGAACCTGATTGGACCCATGGTGCGGACAATCTCTCTGATATGATTTGAAGCGAATCCAAGCAGCCTTGATTCCCTCTGTTGGACCTTGAGAAAATTGAGAAATTTTGTTCCTGAGCTCTTCGGATCTCGCATCATCATAGAAATTGCACGAGAATGCATTCTTCGTCTCATCCCATGTAGTTAGCGAACCAGGAGCCAACTGCTTTAGCCAATAAGCAGCATCCCCACTAAGAGAATATGGGAAAAGTTTGCAGAAAAGGAACTCATTGGGCACTCCATTGTACTTCATACAAGTGACCAAATCCTCGAACATTTCGATATGATCAATGGGATGCTCATGAGATAAACCATGGAAAGGACTCTGACTCACGAGAGCATAGTACGCAGGCTTCAGCTCGAAATCGTTCCTCTAAAAAGTTGGGATGCGAATCGCAGATCGATTGGCATAGAACTGATCAGGTCTGTTGTGCTCGCCAAGTGTCCTAGCTCGATCACCTGCAGCAATCCCAACGTTGGCGCGCCCAGCTGGTGCGGCAATCTCAATAACAGCAGCAGGGACAACGACGTTTCCAGCTTCATCAAGTTGCTGCCTTCTCTCATTACACACATGACCCTCTTAGTCTCTCAAGACTCCAGCTTCATCAGCTCTTAATACCACTGGATTGTTCATCCCTGATGTTTGCTTTGTCTTTCTGTCTGTGCGTTCCACAAGTGCTAGCTGTTCCAGTGACAGTTCAACTAGCTGAGTGCTCTTGTTGCTTCTGGTTTCACGAACATGCATACACCTGAAAAAAAAAACACTAGACAAGGCACGTAAGTAACAAAAAAAAAATAAGTTGAGTATCGATCGATACCGGATGGTGTCGATCGATATCAACAAAGGAATCGCCTGAGTATCGACCGATACTAGTGAGTATCGATCGATACCGAAGAACTTAGTCGAAACTCGACAGCTAAAATCTAATGGCGAAATTGAGTCCCCGGCAACGGCGCCAAATTTGATATGCTCAAATTAATACCCTAACATTACTAAAGCAGCAGTTGTAATATAGTTAGGGGTCGAACCACAAAGACTCAGAGAAATCACACAATAGGTTGTATAGCGTCAAATCAAGCTAAGCAAATAGGATGAAACAAAAACAGTAAACAGTAACGAGTTGTAAATTCAATAGAGAGAATATAGGCCCAGGATATTTCTCAGAAAATCAATGAATGCAGATAAACTAACTAACATGATTCAGATTTAGCGCGGTTCTTGAACTCAAATCACTAAAGTATAATTAACTAACTGTCGTTGCGAGAATTATCTAAATCTAAATCCTAGAAATTCCAAATCTCTTTGCGAATCCTAAGGTCTAAATCAGCTTTAAAGTTCAGGTTTGATATGTTCACAAATCAATTAAACCAAATCTCTTTGCGAATAATCATTTGCTCACCTAGGTTCTATCAGGTAATTAATCACACTGTCGTGCCTAATCAATTATCCTAAGATCTAAGTTCCAGATTCGTCAACCTAGAATTAGCTTTGAGAACAACCTATGGCGAAGAACTAATTCAGATGGTGAATCCTAAACAGATAATCAACCTAGCATTCAAAGAAATCCTTATGAGAAAACCCTAAACCTAAAGTGGATCTACTCATACATGGAGAATGAAACAATCAACATAACTGAATAAATCATCAAATAAATAATCAAAAAGAGTAAAACAAGGGTTCGGAATCTTCTCTCGGATCAACATAGTTTCAGACTTGTCTCCCTCTAAATCTCTCTCACAAAACCAAAGTAAAATAAAAGCATAGCCAACAAAGTGGCTGTAAAATCCCTATAAATAACCTAAATCACGAATTGGGGCTTTTTGTAATTATTAAAGACTTCTGGGGCAAATATGCAATTCTTCAACTCTTGGAAAAGTCGTGGGTCGTGTCTGCTGCGATGAGTGTCGATCGATACCAAGGGGGTATCGATCGATGCTAGACGTGAAAACGGGTACTCAGCAACACGAACTTCAGCTTTGCTCCAAACTGCTCCAGAAAGCTCCATTAAGGCTCCAAACGTGCTAAAACCTGTAAAAGACTCTAAAGGACTACAAAATACTATAAAGACTCTATAAAACAGACTTATATCATGGCTTAAAAGGGGTAAAAACCATGATATATCATCACCTTACAGGTCATTTGGAGTTGTTATTTGATGTTTTTGACATCGTCCCATGTCCAATTGAACTTCCAAATGGTGAAATGGGTATGGCTACTCAATGTTGCAAGCTTAGTCTCGGTGGATCAATCACGATTTCCTCTGTTTATTTTGTCCCTCAATTTACAAATACTTTATTGTCAGTGGCTAAGTTGCTTCGAGAACGACCATGTATTGCAGTATTTATGGATAAGTTTTGTTATTTGCAGGACCGTACAAGGAGGATCCTGATTGGAGCGGGTGAAGAGTGTGATGGGATCTACTATCTTCAGGAAGTGTTTCGTGTTCAGTCAAATATTGCGAGTGTTGTTCGTGGTCTTGAGTTATGGCATCGTCGTCTTGGTCATCCGGCAAATTCTGTGCTTTCTAGCTTGTCGAGTTTTGTTGATTTAGGATATCTTAGTCAAGATATGAGTGATCTTTGTAACATTTGTGTACGGGCTAAGCAAACTCGGTTTTCATTTATTGATAGTGATAATTAAGCTGATGCGATTTTTCATATGATTCATTGTGATGTTTGGGGTCCGTATAACACACCGACGACTTGTGGATCTGTTTATTTTCTCACCATAATTGATGACTGTTCACGAGCGGTTTGGGTGTTCTTGATGAGGTTTAAAAGTGAAGTTGCAACGCATTTACAGAATTTTTGTGCTATGGTGGAACGACAATTTGATACTCATGTGCGAACGCGATAACGGTACAGAGTTTATGTGTCTTAAATCCTACTTTGCTTCACAAGGAATTCGACATCAAACATCTTGTGTCGGCACACCTCAACAAAATGGTCGTGTGGAACGGAAACACATACATATTTTGAATGTGGCTCGTTCTTTGAGATTCAAGCGTCCTTGCCGATTGACTTTTGGGGTGATTGTGTTCTTACAGGTAGTTACTTAATTAATAGGACACCATCGTCTATTTTAGCTGGAAAAACTCCGTATGAGGTGATGTTCGGGAAGCCAGCCTCGTATAAGCATATACGCATTTTTGGATCTCTGTGTTATGCTCACAAGGGGACTCGTGTGAGAGACAAATTTGATGAACGAGCAACACTGTGTGTGTTTCTTGGGTATCCGCACAACCAAAAAAGGATGGCGAGTGTATGATCTTGATCGACATGAATATTTTGTTTCCCAAGATGTAGTCTTTAATGAAGATGTTTTTCCGTTTGCAATGGACACCCCTATTTCGGACAGTGCATCACCAAGTGCAAGTCCGATTATTGCCGATGATGAAGTGAATTATTCTTCCATATTTCGTGGAGACAATCAACTCAACGATGTGACAAGTCCTTCTTCTTCTCCTTTGTCATTACCAATGTGTGCCTCTGAGGTCGTTTTTGTGCATGTTCCAGAATCCGATGTCACATAAAACTCAACGATGGCTGAGCCGGTGACTGTCGCGCCTGTTATGGTCGAGTCTGAGATAGATAATGTGGTTGAACATGCAGAAATTTTGGGACGGGGTCATCGAGACAAGAAGAAGTCTGTTTTGCTTGAACCTTATTTGACATACACTGCCAAATGCTTGTCTGCCCCCATCACACTCTCAATCACACGCTTCGCTCCAATCACCTCGCGGTCCTCCAGGTAAACCATATCCCCTGGTTAATTATGTCTCATGTATACGGTTCTCTGACAACTATAGGTGTTTTCTCGCAAAAATTACTGCGGTGGGTAAACCACCTTCATTCCAAGAAGCGATGCTCTATGTTGAATGGAGACAGGCTATGGCTGCGGAGATTAAAGCACTTGAGGATAATAAGATGCTATGCTCAATTTAATACCCTAAATAGTACTAAAGTAGTTGCTGCAGTAAATCAGGGGTCGAACACAAAAAGTCAATGTTTCACACAATAGATTGTATATATTCGAAACACGCTAAATCAAAAGATGTAATTGATAACAAGATTGCAAGTAAAGTGTTGTAAATTCAGTTGGAGGCAGATAGGTTCAGGGTATTTCTCAGGAAATCAATGAATGCAGCTAAATTAACTAACAGGATTCAGATTAAGCACGGTTCTAGAACTCAAATCACTAAAATATAGTTAACCAACTCTCGTTGCGAAAACTATCTAAATCTAAATCCTAGGAATTCCAAATCTCTTTGCGAATCCTAAAGTCTAAATCAGCTTTAAAGTTCAGGTTTGATATGTTCACAAATTAATTAAACCAAATCTCTTTGCGAATTATTAATTTGCTCACCTAGGTTCTATCAGGTAATTAATCGCACTCTCGTACCTAATCAATTATCCTAAGATCTAAGTTCTAGGTGATCAATCTAGAATTAGCTTTGAGAACAACCAAAGGTGAAGAACTAATTCAAGTAGTGAATCCTAACAGATAATCAACCTAGCATTCAAAGAAATCCCTATGAGAAAACCCTAAACCTAACAGGTGATCTACTCAGACATGGAAATTGAATCAATAAACATGTTTGAATAAATACTCAATAAAATAAGAAAGAGTAACAGGATGTTTGAGATCTGAATCTCGGACGAAGGGAAATTCAGACTTTGCTCTCTTCTCACCAAGTTCTCTCTTAAACCAAAACAAAATAAAGCATAACCTAAACAGATGACTGAAAACCTAATTATATAGACTAAACACGAATTGGGGTCTTCTTGCAAATATCCAAGTCTTTTGGGCACTTTTTGCAATTCTTCAAATCTTGGAAAAAGTCGCGGCCCATGAATTCTCGATGAGTGTCGATCGATACCAGGGGGTATCGATCGATGCTTGTTGCTCAGATCGGGCACTTAGTCATCAGACTTCAGTTTCGCTCCAGAGTGCTCCATAAACTCCAATATCTCCAATAATACTCCAAATGTGCTAAAACCTGCAAAGGACTCTAAAAAACTCCAAAATACTATAAAGACTCTATAAAAATGACTTATATCATGGCTTAAACAGGGTAAAAACCATGATATATCAACTCCCCCAGACTTAGCCTTTTGCTTGCCCTCAAGCTAATAAAAGACTAAACAGAGAAAGAGGTTTGAAAACGCGGAGACTCACCTGTTCATGAACCATCGAAATGACCTTCTTTCCAAGTACCCAAATGTCACCTAACCAGCTTTCAATCTAACCACCATGTACTTCTCCGTAGACATTCGCAGCTTT
>PKML01024410.1:289086-313289 GCA_002933935.1 Eutrema yunnanense | reverse complement strand
GCACTCACTGTCTTCTCCAAAATCTCCTTGATCTGCCTGTTGGAGACCTCGACTTGCCCACTTGTCTGAGGGTGATATGGAGTAGCTACACGATGGTTCACACCATACTTCTTCAACAACCTCTCGAAAACCTTGTTGATAAAGTGAGAGCCACCATCACTTATCACAATTCGAGGTACTCCAAAGCGAGGAAAAATGATGGTCTTAAACAGCTTAAGAACCACTGCAGAGTCATTTTTCTCACTAGCTATCGCTTCCACCCATTTGGACACATAGTCCACAGCAACCAGGATGTAATTCTTCTTGTGTGAAGATGGAAAAGGACCCATAAAGTCGATGCCCCAGCAATCGAAAAATTCAACCTCAAGGATGAAATTTTGTGGCATCTCATGTCTCTTACTGATATTCCCTCTCCTCTGACAAGCATCGCACTGTGAGACGAAAGCATGAGCATCCTTAAACATGGTAGGCCACCAGAAGCCTGCTTGAAAAGCCTTGGACACTGTCTTGAAATTTGCAAAATGACCAGCATAGTCGGATCCATGGCAATGAAACAAGATACCAGGAACTTCTGATTCAGCAATGCATCTCCTGTAGATACCATCAGAACAGTGCTTGTACAAGTAAGGTTCATCCCAGAAGAATCTCCTTATGTCGCGCATGAAGTTCTTCTTGTCATACTTCTTGAGGTGTCTTGGCTCTGCATCTGCAGCGAGGTAATTGGCAATATCAGCGTACCATGGACTATCAGAATCGGCTGCAGCGACGAGATGGTGTTCAGAAACACCAGGATGATCAACGATGAACACAGTTTCGGAATCGATCGATACCGAAACCTGAAACTCGTGAAAATTGATGATTCTTTGCGAAATTCATCTGAAACCCAGTTTCAATGAAGTAGATGGCTTCCTCAGGTAGTTGATCATCAATAGGGACGTCTGCATTGATCCGCATCCGCGAGAGATGGTCAGCGACTCCATTCTCTATGCCTTTCTTGTCCTTAACCTCGATGTCAAATCCTTGTAGCAAAAGAACCCAACGGCAAAGATGAGGCGTGAGATCCTTGTTATTCATCAGATACTTGAGAGCAGCATGATCAGTATAAACAACCACCTTGCTCCCAATCAAGTAGGATCGGAATTTCTCAAAGGAGAAGACAACAGCAAGTAGTTCCTTCTTTGTGGTGCTGTAATTCCTCTGAGCATCATCCAAAGTCCTGCTGGTATAGTAGATGACGTGCAGCTTCTTATCCTTTTTCTGACCCAGAACTGACCCAACAGCAAAGTCACTAGCATCGCACATGATCTCAAAAGGCAGAGTCCAGTCAGGAGGTTGCACAACAGGAGCACTCACCAAAGCCTTTTTGATCTCCTCAAAGGCTGCAAGACAATCAGGTGTGAAATCAAATTTGATCTCCTTGCACAGCAAAGCAGTGAGTGAGCGTGCTATCTTGGAGAAGTCCTTGATAAACCTCCTGTAAAACACAGCATGACCAAGGAAACTCTGAATATCCTTCACAGAAGTCGGTGGTTGGAGACTTGTCATGACCTGAATCTTGGCTTTGTCAACTTCGATCCCAGCTTCAGAGACCTTGTGCCCAAGTACGATGCCATCCTGAACCATAAAATGACACTTTTCCCAATTAAGGACTAAGTGTTTCTCTTCACACCTCTGGAGCACCTTACACAAGTTAGCCAAACAGTCCTTGAATGATGATCCATATACTGAAAAATCATCCATGAACACCTCCATGAAATCTTCAATCATGTCTGTGAAGATAGACATCATGCACCTCTGAAAAGTGGCTGGAGTGTTACACATCCCAAATGGCATTCTCCTGTATGCGAATGTGCCATAGGGACAGGTGAAAGTGGTCTTCCCTTGGTCATCTGGATGGATAGGAATCTGGAAGAAACCTGAATATCCATCAAGGAAACAGTAGTAGAGATGGCTAGCCAATCTCTCCAGCATCTGGTCAATGAATGGCAATGGGAAATGATCTTTTCGTGTGGCTGCATTCAACTTCCTGTAGTCAATGCACATTCGATGTCCAGTGATAGTCCTTGTAGGAATCATCTCATCCTTGTCATTCTTCACCACAGTTATCCATCCTTTCTTAGGAACAACGTGCACTGGACTGACCCAAGAGCTATCTGAGATGGCATAGATAACTCCTGCATCCAAGAGTTTCATGACCTCTTTCTTAACCACCTCCTTCAGGTTCGGATTCAGCCTCCTTTGATGCTCAATTGAAGCCTTTGACTCGTCCTCAAGATGAATCCTATGCTTGCACAGGTCCGGTGATATACCTGAAATATCATCAAGAGAATAGCCAAGAGCTTTGCGATACTTGCGCAGCTTGCTTAGCAGTAAAGTAACCTCTGCGTTGTTCAAGGAAGCATTAATGATTACTGGGAACGTGGAATTGGGACCAAGAAAACCATACCTCAGATTCGCAGGAAGTGGTTTGAGTTCCACTTTAGGAGCTTTCTCCTCGCTCCAATCTCCAAGCCCATCAGCTTGCTTAGTTGTTTCGGCCAAGATTCTTTCTGGCCGCAGGGTATCGATCGATACCAGGTGGTTATCGATCGATACTGGCAGTGCTGAATCGAGCATCTTCCCGTATTCAGCAGCAACATCACTTGAATTAACTTCTGACTCAGCTGAACAGACCAATGCTCTCTCCAATGGGTCCTCAGGATGCATCTCTAAGAAGTACTCCTCAGCAATATCACAGAAGGTGTCAACGAAGAAAGTCTGTCCATCGATGGTTGGTCTCTTCATCAGCTTCTCCATGTTAAAAGTCATGACCAACTCACCAATGTTAAGAGATATCTTCCCATTCCTGCAATCAATCAGAGCACCAGCTGTTGCTAGGAATGGCCTTCCCAAGATGAGAGGATCTCTGGGTTCTGAATCACTCCAAGACAATGAAATCAGTTGGGATTAAACAATTCCCAATCATAATCGGAACATCCTCGAGCAATCCTTCTGGAAGTCTAACTGAACGATCAGCGAGATTCTCGTAGAGGTGAAGTCTGTCATTCCCATTCTCTTAGCAACCGAGTATGGCATGAGGTTGACACTTGAGCCAAGGTCATAAAGAGAACGCTCAAACCTGTCAGTAGCGATTGTGCAATCCAAGACAAAGCTCCCTGGATCTGGTAGTTTCGTTGGGATCCTGTTGTTTAGGATTGCACTGCACTCATGAGTGATCATCAGACAACCGTCTTCAAGGTTCACATTGCTGGACACCATCTTCTTGTCATATCTCCTGAAGGCTGCAGAAGTTTTGATAGCATCGATGAAAGGAAGTTCAACAACCAGCTTGTCTAAAATTTCCTTGCATTTAGTGTCCTCTATCTCCTTTTTAGTCTTCCCAAGAGCTGTGGGATAGGGTATCCTCGGTATGTAGACCCTCTCTGGTACTGCTTTAGGCTTCTCCTTCGCAACCTCAACTACTGCATCGTCTTCAGGTTCGGTATCGATCGATACAGGGGGGGTATCGATCGATACACGGGATTTTGAGTTTTTCTGTGTGAGAATTCTGATCGGTGTCGATCGATGCTGGGTAGTGTCGATCGATGCTCTGGCGATTTTAGTGTCTTCTTCGTCAGACATCTCGAGATTTCCAGCTGTTTGGTCCACTCTTGCTCCTGAAGTGACCTCCTTACCACTTCTCAAGGTAATGGCATTGATGTGTGCTCTTGGGTTCTCTCCTTTTCCAGGAAGAAAACCTTCTTGTCTTCTTGAACCTTCTGAAGTCTGAGCTACCTGAGTTTCCAGCTTCTTCTGACCAATACCGAGAGCATCGATCCTTCCACTCAGATCTTTGTACATAGCGTCCATCTTACCATTGAAGGTCACTGTGATCTGCTGCTGTCCTTGAACGAGTGTTTCAAGCATGGCCTCAATCTTGTTCTCTGATGTTTTAGCAGTCACAGGCTCGTAAGAAGGACTTCCGTAGTTCCTGGTGTAACCACTGTTCTGGGCAGGTTTCTGGTTGAATCCTCCTTGCTGGAAGTTGTTGTTGAAGCTCCGATTGTTGTTGAATTGGTTCCTCTGTCCCTGAAAACCAGAACCACCAATGTAGTTGACATCTTCTGCTTCACTTTCATTGAATACCTCAACATCTTCAGCAAAATGAACATCCTTTGTTGTCTTTCCCAGCAGAAGACTATGCATAGAATCCAGCTGAGCCTTAACTTCAGCGATCTGCGACCCATCATGGTTACTAGCCAGCTTCTTGCGCTCGAAATCTGCACTCTTTGTGCTGCTGCTAGATGCAAAGTTCTCAATCAACACATAAGCGTCCTCAGGATATCTGGTGTTGAAATTACCATTGCTTGAAGCATCCAAACCCATCTGATACCTCCAATCTACTCCTCTAAAGAAGATACCCAGCAGCTGCACATCAGAGTATCCGTGATGTGGACAATCTTTCTGGTACGATCTGAATCTTGTCCAAGCAGCCTTGAACGCCTCAGTAAGTCCTTGAGAAAATGTGGAGATTTTATTCCTCAGATCTTCAGAACGTCCATCATCGTAGAAGTTAATCAGGAAGGCTCTCTTAGTGTCTTCCCAATTAGTCAGCGATCCAGCAGGTAGCTGCCTCAGCCAGTAAGTAGCATCTCCGCCTAGAGAGTAGGGGAAGAGCTTGCAGAAAAGATAGTCGTAGGACACTCCATTGCTCTTGATGCTAGTGACCAAGTCCTCGAACTTCTCCACATGATCCATCGGATGTTCATGAGGAAGACCATGAAAGAGATGCTGTCCCACAAGAGTGTAGTATGCAGGTTTCAGCTCAAAATCATTCTTCTCATATGCAGGAGGACGAATCGCTGACCGATTGGCGAAAAACTGATCTGGTCTGTTGTACTCACCAATCGTTCTTCCACGATTAACCACAGCATTGTTCGCGTTCCCAGCGACATTCTCAGCAACAACAGGAGCAGGTGGAATGATGATTCCTTCTCCATTGAGACGCTGTCCTTGCTCATTGCACAAATGACCCTCTTGGTCTCTATAAGCTCCAGTTGCATCACGAACCAACCCCACTTGATTGTTGTTCATCTTAGCTGACTTCTTTGCTTTCCTGTTGGTGCGTTCCACGTGTGCTAGCTGTTACAGTGATAAATCAACTAACGGAGTGCTCTTTTTGCTTCTGGTTTCTCGATTAGGCATACACCTGAAATCAAAAGTAAAGAGCGTAAGTTACTGAAATTGACGACGGGTATCGACCGATACTCAAGAGTATCGATCGATACTCGGGCGATTTAGACGAATTTCTTAGCTAAAATCTAATGGCGAATTGAGTCCCCGGCAACGGCGCCAAAATGGATATGCTCAATTTAATACCCTAAATAGTACTAAAGCAGTTGCTGCAGTAAATCAGGGGTCGAACACAAGAACTCAATGTTTCACACAATAGATTGTATATATTCGAAACACGCTAAATCAAAAGATGTAATTGATAACAAGATTGCAAATAAAGTGTTGTAAATCAGTTGGAGGCAGATAGGTTCAGGGTATTTCTCAGGAAATCAATGAATGCAGCTAAATTAACTAACATGATTCAGATTAAGCACGGTTCTAGAACTCAAATCACTAAAATATAGTTAACCAACTCTCGTTGCGAAAACTATCTAAATCTAAATCCTAGGAATTCCAAATCTCTTTGCGAATCCTAAAGTCTAAATCAGCTTTAAAGTTCAGGTTTGATATGTTCACAAATTAATTAAACCAAATCTCTTTGCGAATAATTAATTTGCTCACCTAGGTTCTATCAGGTAATTAATCGCACTCTCGTGCCTAATCAATTATCCTAAGATCTAAGTTCTAGGTGATCAATCTAGAATTAGCTTTGAGAACAACCTAAGGTGAAGAACTAATTCAGGTAGTGAATCCTAACAGATAATCAACCTAGCATTCAAAGAAATCCCTATGAGAAAACCCTAAACCTAACAGGTGATCTACTCAGACATGAAAATTGAATCAATAAACATGTTTTAATAAATACTCAATAAAATAAGAAAGAGTAACATGATGTTTGAGATCTGAATCTCGGACGAAGGGAAATTCAGACTTTGCTCTCTTCTCACCAAGTTCTCTCTTAAACCAAAACAAAATAAAGCATAGCCTAAACAGATGGCTGAAAACCTAATTATATAGACTAAACACGAATTGGGGTCTTCTTGCAAATATCCAAGTCTTTTGGGCACTTTTTGCAATTCTTCAAATCTTGGAAAAAGTCGCGGCCCATGAATTCTCGATGAGTGTCGATCGATACCAGGGGGTATCGATCGATGCTTGTTGCTCAGATCGGGCACTTAGTCATCAGACTTCAGTTTCACTCCAGAGTGCTCCATAAACTCCAATATCTCCAATAATACTCCAAATGTGCTAAAACCTGCAAAAGACTCTAAAAGACTCCAAAATACTATAAAGACTCTATAAAAAGGACTTATATCATGGCTTAAACAGGGTAAAAACCATGATATATCATAAGACTTGGGAGTTGGTAGATTTGCCATCTAATAAGAAAGATATTGGTTGTAAATGGACTTTTACCATTAAGTACAAGGCTGATGGTTCCATTGAACGTTACAAAGCAAGACTTGTGGCTTATGAAAATCGTCAGCAGGAGGGTATTGACTATGATGAAACATTTGCTCATGTGCCTAAGATGACAATTGTTCGTTGTTTCTTCAAGGTTGCTGCTGTTTGAAAGTGGGAGCTTCAGCAAATGGATGTTCATAACGTGTTTCTCCATGGAACATTGGATGAGGAGGTTTATATGCGTCCACCGCAACGTTTTTTTTCATCATCTCCCAAGGTGTGTCGTCTCTTAAAGTCTTTGTATGGCTTAAAGCAGGCTCCTAGGTGTTGGTTTTCTACTCTACATGGTTCTTTGCTACGGTATGGATTCATTCAATCCGTTTCGGACCCTGCATTGTTTTCTATGATTTGTGGGGGAGTTGAACTCTATGTTCTGGTATACGTTGATGATCTTGTGATTGGAGGTAATGATTCATCGACGATAACTTGTTTCAAAGATTATCTCAAAAGTTGCTTTCATATGAAGGATTTGGGTCCCGTTCGTTATTTTTTGGGAATCGAGATTGCACGGAATGATGAAGGAATTTATTTGTGTCAACGAAAATATTGTTTGGACATTATTTCCGAATGTGGTTTTCTTGGTGCTCGACCAGTACACACACCCATGGTGCAACATCATAATCTTGCCTCTGCTACCGATGAGTTTTATGTTGATCCAGAACAATATCGTCGTATTGTTGGCAAGCTTATTTATCTTTCTCTTACAAGGCCGGAACTTGCTTATAATGTTCATGTGTTGTCTCAATTTATGCAACAACCACGGGTTTCGCAATGGGAAGCGGCCTTGCGTGTGCTTCGTTACTTGAAAGGTTCTTCGGGACAAGGACTTATGTTCTCTTCTACTAGTGACTTACAACTCACTTGTTTTTGTGATTCGGATTGGGCCGCTTGTCCACTTACTCGACGATCTATGTCCGCGTATGTGTTTCTGCTTGGTGATTCGGCGATTGCTTGGAGAACATGTAAGCAAGAAACTGTTTCCCGATCTTTGGCAGAAGCAGAATATCGAGCTATGGCTGATGCAACAGGTGAACTTAAATGGTTTAGTGGGCTACTGCAGTTTTTCGACGTGCATCACACTCAACCGGTACCTTTACATTGCGATAGTCAATCGGCATTGCAACTTGTTGCTAATCCAGTTCTTCGTCAGCGTACTAAACATATTGAGAATGATTGTCATTTCATATGTGATGCTGCCCGAGATGGTCTAATCGCTCCTACAAAGATTTCGACTCATGACCAACCAGCTGATGTTCTTACCAAAGCTCTTGGACATGCACAATTTGAGTTTCTTATTCTCAATTTAGGTATTCGGGATCTTCATTCACCAACTTGAAGGGGAGTATTGGGAGAGTCGGTATTAACATAATTTGTACAATTTCCTTTTTATGTAAATTCCATTTCTTAGTTAGGTTAAACCTATGTAATCTTATATATACGCCACTTTGACATGTGAAATAAACAACTTCCGCAAACTCTTAACAAAGATGAAGCCCATTCTTGCTTGTTTTTGAAGTCCTAATTTCCTTTTTTATAAGGAAAAACCATAGCCCACCTAGAAGACCCTAAAACATATAAATACACCTCTTCCCCATATTTTTAAAGGCATCCCCGTAATTTTATAGCCACCAACTCTTACACAAACACCATAGCTACAAATTTCTTATAGTTCTTAGAGTTCTTATTGCTTAAGAGAAAAGATCCATCCTCTTTGTACCACCTAGAGAAGATTTCTAAACCCTTGTTCTTTTCACTCTATTTATTTATGCAATTTTTTCCCATCTTTTGTGTTAATTTGCTTAATTATGACTGAGTAATCTCCTTGTTAAGTTTAAGAGTTTGCAAAAGGGATCCGTGGATTGATCACTAGGTTGTTAAATTTGGAATTATCTTTAGATTTCTTCAACTGAATTTATGTTTATTGCTTATTGCTTAATTGATCATCTAGCAACTGCTCATAGGTTAATTTACTCATCAAAAGTGTTGTCAAATTTCATTAACTAACTCAAATGAGCAAATATCTTTAGATTGCAAGAGTTGATCTAAAGTGACTTTATGAGGTTATCGAACTAGATCGTTTTTATGCATATTCATATACTTAGAGAACAAACGGAAGTTTGGTAATCTAAGTGGCTAGGTTTCGTGATTAATATTGTGGGAATAGGTTAATCCTTTTAAAGTGGTTTGAGTTTAGAACATATCTATTGAATTTTTTTGTTTAATTTATCTGATTAAATGGATCCATGAAACTCTGTGAATTCCTTGATGTCCAACACCTTCTCGATATGATTTAAGCTCTATATTTATTTTCGTTTTAGTTTATTTACTTCGGATTTTCGTCCATAATCCTCACACCAAAACAAAACCCCCATATTTGATGTCTTAGCTTAATTTTTATCTCATAAGCTCGTAATGCAACTATCTTATATCTAGTGGATTCGGTCCATAAGTACTATTGTGATTGTTGTACACTTGCAGCGTATTTCTTGGGTAACTTGAGATATTAAGTTTTTGTCGCAATTGTTGGAGACCAATATCATTACCTACGAGTTTCAGACCAAAGCTTAGTCTAAGACATTTATTTTCGGTTTTACTTTCTTTTTACTAAGTCCGTTTTTTTTTTTTTTTTATATAATCTTTGTGTGTTTCAGGTTCACCTGAGTAAGATAGAAAAAACTTGAACAAGCACTCTTGGCATAGAAACACAATTGAAGATTTCGATTCACTAGTCTTCGATATACATCTACACGACGTACTCATATGAGGATAGCTAATTTTGAGGCACAAATTGATGGAATATTTTAACATATGGAAGAATCTTGAGGACAATTATTGGGATTAGGTAGAGATTAATGGTTCATGAGCCTTAATCTCTAGTGAGTGTGTGAAGATTGTCCCACATCGGAAGTGGGAAGGGACATTGAGTAATATATAAGGGACTTGGGCCAATCCACTCATTACCAATTGGTTTTGAGTTGGAAGCCCATGAAACTTAACAACAATTACTGGATATGGTTCGTTCACGTCAAAACTCAAAACCAACACATGGCGATGCACTTGCCGTATTAGAATCATTACCTATCAAACCAATGATTATATATTGGTGGGAGGCAAATAAGTTGTTAATGAACGATGAAGATATTCATGATGGGTTTATGAAGTTACGGAGTGAAGAGGATAAAATTTCGCATTTGGAGAGGCTAGCCGGCGTTGATAGATATGTAAATCCTTGTGATCTTATCAACTTATGAGTAACGAGCAGCACTAGTAGAAATAGTCATGTAAGATCCGATGATTCTGGCTACGGATGTGGTGGATCTTTTGGTGGTGGTTTTGTTGGTGGATGGTATGTTGGTGGTTGGTTTGTTGGTGGAGGGTCTATTGGTGATCAAGCGTTTGATTTCGACACATGAGATATCAATAACTATGAAAATGATAATGTTTTGCCTTTATGTTCATTGGCATGATTTAGTTCGCAAACTTCTCCAAGTTATTCGCCTAAATTTGGGATGTTTGGTTCATGTGCAGAGCCTACAACTTGTGATTTGAGTGAATGAACCTTTGTTTATGTCTGATTGATTTGAATGTTCTGAAAACGTTTTTCTAAACATGTCAATTTCAAACCCTTTAGCAATCGATTCTCAATTTGCAATTTCTACTTTACAAAAATCAAAAAGCCAAAAAAATTTCCCTAGTATTAATTCCCTTTACGAAATCGAGTATGTTCCAGGAGATCAAATGCCTGAAACCACTCTACCACTTGTAAATCCTTACGAGTATTTTGCCAAAAAACCTGGTGTATTCTCTGTCAAAAACGTCCGACAACTCATACACCCATCATCAAGCCGGAGAGTCCGCGAATATGTTCAGTCAAGCAAGTTCTCATCTTGCCAAGTTCCAGCCACGGAAGAAGAACAATTCATCTCTCTCAATATCCCAGACGGGCTACCGAAGCTATGGCAACAACAAGGATACACTCACCTCCATTTTGGGGTGGTACGAATCGGGCTAACATTACACGCTCGAAAAGGTCTACCGGTAGTAGCACGGATCGCTTTAGTCGACTCTAGACTAAAGTCATATCAACAAGCTTGCATCGGCACGGTGCAAACAACAATAAACGCCGGAACAGTATTCGTAACGCTGTTTCCAAACTTTAATGTTTCACTTCAAGATCCAAATCTGCTCAAGACGCTGAAGGTTCAACTTCAAATCATAGGAGCACCTATGCAAGAAAAAAGCGTTGTAGCAACGCTACATCACCAAATCGTCTATCGTGTTCAAGACCATGCTCTCGATCTTGTTCTACCCTCATCTGATGAAGCGCTTTACCTCGAAGTCTCATCAGCCTCGCAAGCGCCAAGCACTACTCAAATACCTCGACAAATCTCTCGAGAAGAGTTAGTCAAGAAGATACCAGAATCATGGGTAACGAGCTACGAGAAGCTGCATCAAGCATCCGAGACGCTGATCCAAACGTCCGAAGTAAGCTTCCACTCACGCAATGATGGAACAACGGAGATTAAGTTTGACAAACAAAGATCATCCTCGTTCCGGAAGCAACTGTTCACACAATTTGCTATCCAAATTGAAGAACACGAATTCCAAGGTCCATACAAAGAACAGATTCCGAAGCCTATCTCCTTCGGTCAATACGAACAGATAGTATATCCTTTCAAAGACGAAAACGGCCATCAATACTTTGATGTCTGCTCCTGCTCAGCCTGCCTAGAAGATTCGTATGAATCTGAGGACGAAATTCGCCAACGACGAAGAAAGAAGAAAGATCTCTTATACAAGAGATATCTTGAAGGAGATCCTACAGTAGGTCCTCTCGGCGAAGGCAATGGACGGTACGAATACATAGTCCAATACTCTGATAAAAAGAAGTCATCCGAGCAATAAATCATGATGATAGGAACAGATAATTTTCCTCCAGCTGAGGACTTTATCACTGATAACGTATCCCACTCTCCAAAGGTACTTTCCAAAGCGATCAACCCCACTGGACCCGATCAGCTAAGTCAGGGAGAAAAGGTTCTCAATTGGCAATCGGAAAACGCCATGGCTCAGAACCAACTGCTTACAACGATTAATCAAAAAATCGATCAGTTTGCAGAGGGATATACCAAAAGATTGATCGTCCTTCAGAACTCAATCTCGGAGATTCACAAGCGACTCGATATCCTCCATCAAGAGATGATGACTATGGCCCAGCATATGATGGTCAACACATCTCAATTCCAAGGAAAAGAAGCTGAGATGATTAATCTCAGATTTCAATTAAAGGACCTCCAACGGTACCTTGAAAGTATGGTTCAACAACGAAACTCCTCAAACGCGTACTTTCCTCAACTTGGAAGCCTACCATCAACAATGCCCACATGATCTTACTCCTCAGGATTCCTTTCAGGAGAACAATACGGGTATACAAGACATCCGGCCCCCGGATTCTTATCCTCGGACGAAGCCTTCACGTCAAGATACGGTGTGTCTCCTGCAAGCGAGTTCAAGCCACGTCCCGTTCAAGAAAGGGTGAGAAGACAAAAGGAATCAGAATTCCGGGTCAACACAACAAAAACCCACAAATCTGCTTCCTCTCACTCCAGTCAAGATTCTCTCAAAAGAAAAGGAAAGGATATAGGCATGATCGAGTCTACGGAGTTTACAATGTCCAACGTACTGAATCATCTAGCGGAACAAGACAAAGAACCAAAAGAGCAAAAGTACGCTCTTACGTAAGAATCAACTAAGATTCCTCATCCAACGCCGATGATCATTAGCTTCGCAGACTCAAGTTCCTCCTATACAACTGAATCTGAAGAAGAATCCCTACCAAAGCAATTCGCTATTGGAGAAACGTCAAAAACAGAACCCGATATGTACGAAGTGTTCTCTGACGAGGACGAAATGGATAGAACATCTTTCCGAGAACAAGAAAGGCCAGCAGGACAATTCGCCTCAAAGGTCGTAACGTTTACGTTCGACGACATTCCTTTCGAGAAATGGAAGGAACGCCTAGACGAATTTCATGCATGGATGAACTCCGAAGTTCTGACTTCATCATTATCACTAGTCATACAACAGTTTACCGCACGATTTTCGAGTGCACTTAAAGAATGGTGGAGTTCACTAGGCGAGTATAGACAGCAGCAAGTCTACCAAACCACTATTCCACTACTTCTTGGGGAAATTCACCGAGAATTCATTGGTACCCCAAATCACCTCAAAGATCAATTACAAGAGGAATACTTCGCAGCAAAATGTTGTTCTCTAAAGAAAAGAGATCTTGCGAAGCATTTCGAGCGACAAACGCGGAGGTACTATGCGCTAAACGGCCTTAACAATCCAAGCCTAAAGCAAGTCTATCTTTCCTCCATCGATGATTATCTGAGCCAGCAAACGAAGCTCAACATCAAAGAGCAAGGCCAATCGATAGAAGAAATTTCTATTGGCCAAATCCAGCAATACGTCTTCAGAACGCTCGATAAACTTTGCAAACAAAAGGAGTTCTGGACGGAATTGATGGATAATTCAAAACACTTGACTAAAGTGTGCGCAAGGCCAGATCTATCAATCAAGTGATCGAAGTCCAAAAAACACTGCTCATGTGAAGAAAAGAGCAAAACTCGCCGTTTCCAGAAATCGGCGAATAAACCCCACTTTGGAAGGTTCAGACACAAAAGGTTCTTCAGAAAGAAGCAATCCTTCAGAAAAGAAACAAGATGTTTTCTCTGCCACAAAGAAGGACACTTCGCCAAAAACTGTCCCAACAGTTCTAAGAAGAAGAAACAGTATCTCATCAGCTCCATATCTAGCCTTGCCAAAGACATTGATCTTGATAATCATGATCTCGAGTCAGTACTGTCTTATGACAGCGATGAAGAGGATGCGATATGCGGCTACTCAGATTCCGAAGTCTCGGAATCCCACGATGAAGAGGAAGAGTGCTGCTTCAAAATTACTCGAACTCCGCATACTGAAGAAATACAATCTCCACATCTACCGGTGACAATCTTCGATCCAGCGAAAATCAAAGATCCGGTCCATGCTATTGCTTTCATAGACACGGGAGCCCACACAACAATAATGAATCCAAAGGTACTTCCATCATCCATGTGGCGCCCGTACCAGCAGGAGTTCAGGGTAGCAAATTCAGGATCATTATCGATCGAGCTCAAATCAAAGCCAATCACAATTGAACTCTTTCCAGGATGTCAAATTACCATGGAAGTTCTAGGCTCATCCGCACCCGGAAAAGACATAATTCTGGGATGGGATTCATACTATGCGCTAAAAAAAAGTTTTGACATATCGATCGAGCCAAGAGGAATAAGATGGAAATATTTATACAAGGCCTTCACAACAATACCCCGGCTATTCACAATCGAAGAACTTCCATCCCCAGAGTTCAACAAGATCAAAGAAGAAATCACAGCAGATTCATGTGCAGAATCTCATACCGAGTTCCTTCAAATATGCAAGAACCCACTATGGTTAAACAAGGATTTCTTCATGTCACTACCATTCAAAGAAGACATCCACTCAACGCCGACGAAGGCGAGTCACGCAGAAATGCCACCCGCACTGCTTAAACAAGCAAACGAAGAGTGTGACCAACTGGTCAGGCAAATGGTAGTCTCATCGACTAACTCTCCGTGGGCGTGCAAAGCATTTTATGTCAACAACAGAGCGGAACAGGCAAGAGGAAAGCTGAGGCTAGTCATCGACTACAAACCGCTAAACCAATACCTACAGGATGTCAAATTCCCATTGCCAAATAAAAGGGTACTGTTTCAACATCTTCAGGGTGCAACGATCTTCTCAAAGTTCGATCTAAAATCCGGTTTCTGGCAAATCGGTATTACACCAGAAGAAAGGTATAAAACTGCATTCTGTCTACCCAATCGTCATCTTCAATGGAATGTCCTACCATTCGGCCTCAAAACAGCGCCATCATTATTCCAACAAGCTATGTTACGCATTTTCAAGCCTCTACTCCATACGGCCTTGATATACATTGATGATATCCTCCTATTCTCGTCAACCTACGAGGATCATATACAAGCTCTTCGACAGTTCCAAATCATAGTGAAGACGCATGGAATAATGCTCTCGGCCCGAAAAATGGTCATAGCCCGGCCCAACATCGAATTCCTTGGGATGCACATTGCAAATGGACAATTTGCTCCGCAAGCCCATTTAGCCACGAAACTGCTGGAGTTTCCAGACAGCGACCTCTCGAAAAGACAGGTCCAACAGTTCCTTGGGGTAATCAATTACCTCAGCGACTTTATCCCGCAACTTTCGCAATTGACGCGTCCACTACAGAAAATGTTGTCCAAGAATCCTCCTTTATGGACAAACAGACAAACAGAGGCGGTCAAAAAGCTAAAGTCAGAAATACAAAAGTTGCCACCAATAAAGATTCCCTGCGAAGGCACGCGTGTTCTACAAACAGACGCAAGCGATAAGTATTGGGGTGCGGTCCTACTTGAAGAAATTAGTGGCAAACGTCAAATCTGTGGATACAAAAGCGGACGCTTTAAAGATTCGGAGTGGCATTATCACTCCACGTTCAAAGAAATCTTAGCTGTCAAGCGAGCAATTGAGAAATTTGAGTTCCATCTGATTGGACACAAATTTCGCATAGAGATGGACATGTCATCTTTTCCAAAGATGCTACAGTTCAAGCAGAAGATGGTCCCTCACCAACAGTTACTAAGATGGAGCGAGTGGTTTTCAAAATACGACTTCGCTTCCTTCTATTTAAAGGGCACGAAAAATGTTCTCGCAGACATGCTCAGTAGAAATCCTCAAAAGGAAATTCAGATGATGGCAAGCTCCTCCGCATCCGGAAAAGAATTCTACGATTTTGGTGCCAACATGCCCGAAGATGCCCATCAACTTGTCAACATGAAGATCATTCATGAGCATCTCAAAGAAAGGATTTTCAGGTACCAGTCGATCATCATATCGAAATATGGCGTCAAATGTCAGTACATCGCGCCATTAGGGATCCATCCAGACCATCCGTTCGCTCATCTCTACAGAATCGAGAGTACCGAAATACCTGAGGAATTCCTCTGTTTCCTCTGGTATATCTGTTCAGTGTACACCATAGGCATCTCTTTCGATATACACTGGCTGTACCAATTCATCAACTCGCGCCAAGGCCACAAGGATTGCCTCTCCACGTTCCTAACATGGTTCGCACCACTAAGTGCCTGGAGTGGTAAGCTGAGAAAGTCAGCAAAAACGGTCAACATATTTTACAAGAAGCTAAAAGGACAAGGGTGCCTCAACCCGTTCTTCAATCCTCACACGGTATACTTCTTCCATCGCCCTATTCAAGTCAACGTCAAAACAAACAAAATGCACGCACTACCAACACTTATCCACCACGACGACTTCAAGAAGGGTATTCGTCCAGACTTCAACGTCTACGACAACAAAGGATTTGAAGACTTCCAGACGCATGCATTTCGCCTCAACAGTGCTAGGCAAACGTTCCACATTCCGTTCACCTTGAATTGGAACTACTATCCTATAGACTACCAGATGAGTCTAGACGAAGAGCTACAGTACTTCGAAAGCAAACCAACCACGAAGCAAATCCTACCGAATATGGTGGCCCCACTCCGATCAAATTTGGTTCTCCCATCACCAGCTCTTGCGACTAACCAGGTCCCATCACCAGCTCCTGCGACTAACTCTCAAGAATACTTCCAGGATGCACAGTCTCCGGACGACGAGATGAATATCGACGAGATTGGACAAAAGTTCGGTTTAAACAAAGAAGAACCACATGACGATTTCGACGATCCAGAAATCGAATACAAATGTCCAGATGATTATTACGGATGCTGCGACGAGCATATCATCGAGTTCGAGATAGATCATTAAGGTGGTCACAGATCATTAAGGTGGTCATTAAAGTCAATATATATATATATATCTACCTATGTTTAAAGTCAAATATATCAAGCTATGTATAATTATGTGTGTGATGTAAGCGATGATATAATCGCCTTAAATAATGTATAATAAGTGTGATGTAAGCGATGATGTAATCACAACCAGGTGTGATGTAAGCGATGATGTAATCGCAATAAATAATGTGTAATAGGTGTGATGTAAGCGATGATGTAATCGCTGAGGTAAGCGCTTATGTCAGCGCATTATACCTCCACTATATATATGTGTGTACCCCCTTGTGAAATAAACAACTCATTTTCCCCTTAAAAACCTCCCTCTAAAAACCTCTCTCTATGAGTCTCTAAACTCTCTCTAGTTTTCAGACTTCTCTTCGTCTTTCATAAGCTCTGGTTACTTTCTCTCTTTTCATGGGTTGAGATTCTGAGGCTAGCGTGCTTTCAATGAGCTTATCGTTTAGCCGATACGACGGTTGTGTTAATCAATACGACGGTCGTGTGAGTCAATGCGACGGTTGTGTGGGGAGATAAGGGTCCTAACAGTGGTTGAGCCAAGGCCAGGGAAGTGCCGCTTATGCTCCCTTTACCTGGACAATTATCGAACCCCATAATTAAGTATACGACTCTCACGATCTTCAACATGATTCTCATGATCTCTCTAACGAATTAGTCGTTCGGTTACTCGTCTACTCATGCACCTGTGTATCTGGTATCAGAGCCTACAACTTGTGATTTGAGTGAATGAACCTTTGTTTATGTCTGATTGATTTGAATGTTCTGAAAACGTTTTTCTAAACATGTCAATTTCAAACCCTTTAGCCATCGATTCTCAATTTGCAATTTCTACTTTACCTAAATCAAAAAGCCAAAAAAATTTCCCTAGTATTGATTCCCTTTACGAAATCGAGTATGTTCCAGGAGATCAAATGCCTGAAACCACTCTACCACTTGTAAATCCTTACGAGTATTTTGCCAAAAAACCTGGTGTATTCTCGGTCAAAAACGTCCGACAGCTTATACACCCATCATCAAGCCGGAGAGTCCGCGAATATGTTTAGTCAAGCAAGTTCTCATATTGCCAAGTTCCAGCCACGGAAGAAGAACAATTCATCTCTCTCAATATCCCATAAGGGCTACCGAAGCTATGGCAACAACAAGAATACATAGTCCAATACTCTGATAAAAAGAAGTCATCCGAGCAAGAAATCATGATGATAGGAACAGATAATTTTCCTCCAGCAGAGGACTTTATCACTGATAACGTATCCCACTTTCCAAAGGTACTTTCCAAAGCGATCAACCCCACTGGACCCGATCAGCTAAGTCAGGGAGAAAAGGTTCTCAATTGGCAATCGGAAAACGCCATGGCTCAGAACTAACTGCTTACAACGATTAATCAAAAAATCGATCAGTTTGCAGAGGGATATACCAAAAGATTGAGCGTCCTTCAGAACTCAATCTCGGAGATTCACAAGCGACTCAATATCCTCCATCAAGAGATGATGACTATGGCCCAGTATATGATAGTCAACACATCTCAATTCCAAGGAAAAGAAGCTGAGATGATTAATCTCAGATTTCAATTAAAGGACCTCCAACGGTACCTTGAAAGTATGGTTCAACAACGAAACTCCTCAAACGCGTACTTTCCTCAACTTGGAAGCCTACCATCAACAATGCCCACAGGATCTTACTCCTCAGGATTCCTTTCAGGAGAACAATACGGGTATACAAGACACCCGGCCCCCGGATTCTTATCCTCGGACGAAGCCTTCACGTCAAGATACGGTGTGTCTCCTGCAAGCGAGTTCAAGCCACGTCCCGTTCAAGAAAGGGTGAGAAGACAAAAGGAATCAGAATTCCGGGTCAACACAACAAAAACCCACAAATCTGCTTCCTCTCACTCCAGTCAAGATTCTCTCAAAAGAAAAGGAAAGGATATAGGCATGATCGAGTCTACGGAGTTTACAATGTCCAACGTACTGAATAATGATGTATCTGGTATCAAGAATAATTTGACTTGCACTCCACACCAAATTGATCTCTTAAGCAAAACCTGAAAGGGGAAGAGGGGTGAGTATTTTGGGAATACTCAGTGAGGGTGTGCTTTTGGGGCACACAAAATTCTTAGACACATCATTTGAATATAGCAATAACTAGGCATGACCAAAATGGAACCGTAACCGTATTTCGGACCGTAACCGTACCGTTTTTAAACCATAACCAGACCGTAACCGTGTAAGACGGTTAAAAACCATAACCGTTAACCGTAAAAATATATTAGTTATGGTTAAAAAAATTATTAACCGTAACCGTATCAAAACTGTTGGTTAACCGCAAGGTTAAACCCTTAACCGTAACCATTTTAAAAATAAAATTATATATACTAATAATTATAATTAGTTCTGTAAAAATAAAATGAGATTAATTATCAAACACCAATTTCAAATCTAATTAACAAATTAGATTAATTAAAACTAAAATTGGAATGTGTTAAACGATTTGATATTTTTTTCTAACAAATATACCTAATTTTCAAGCAAAACTGTTTTATAATGAAACAAATATTTTTTTTAAAAACGTGTCATCGTGGGATAAAACACACAACCTAACCAGTTTGTCAAGCAAGACATATAAACAAATCGTATTTTTTTACGCTAACTATTTTTTAATACTTAGTGAGTCTCTTAATATCCTTTCATGTATATAACTATATTTTAATGGCTAAAGATATATATCGACTATATTGAAAGCCTTTAGTCAAAAAAAAAAAGATATATATCGACTATAACAAAATTTTGGAGGCAAACAAAAAAATTTGGAGGCAAAATATTTTTTTTTAAATCTAATGTTCACATATATACAAAAAAAAAACTTATAGAACTAAATCTCATAATGAAGCCAAATAAAAATAAATTCAAACGTGTTTTAAAATGATAAAACATAGTGGTCATCATCAAAATAGATAGTTTTTATTTTATATTATTATAGTTTATAAGAATATATAATTATTTAATTATAAATTGTGATATTAACCGTTTATTGTTATTAAGTAACCGTAACCGTGTCTAATCGTAACCGTATTAACCGGACACATATTTAACCGTAACCGTTTTAACCGTATATTAAATGGTTAAGGTTACGGTTAAAAAAAATTCTAACCGTAACCGGTGGTTAAAAAACCTTAACCATATTAACCATAACCATGGTCATGCCTAGCAATAACGAATATGCACAATATAAGCAATAGACACACACAACCTATATGCCTTTAGTAACAATACTACAAGTCATGAAACAATCATTTCTATATGAAATAATTCACATCACATCAATCATCCTAACAAGTATGCATCACATTCCCAAGGGTCGCAACCCAATGGTACTCAATCTCTTTCACATTATGGACTCGTCAGCTCCATTTTTCATGGGTCTGCAACCTTAAACATTCTCATTACATTCTTATCATTCTCATTCTTTGGTTGCGGCCCAGCAAAGAAATACCGCTTCATGGCTCACGACCATGACCCCGGCGACAAGAAATCGTGTACTAACATGCCTAGCAAACAACTATTTCACATAAATATGCATCAATCATCTTTCACATGCAACAAACAACAATCATATCTAATTCTTTTATTAAACATATATGTTTACCTATTTCAACTAACACATCTTGGGAATCCACATCTAGTCCACACCTTTGCCTTTGGTTTGAAGGCAAAACACATTTTTCTCCTTCTTTCTTCTTTGGACAGATTCACAGCCTTAACTTCATCAGCACGTTTCCTCATGTTCTGGAACTCCAAAACGGTCTCCCTTCTACCATAATCTACCTCCATGAGTCCTACATGTCTCTGCAAAGTTTCAGAACGATCCGGATTGATTTGCCTAACCAAACAGCCCAACTCTCCAGCCTGGTCGGATATGTGCGCTGAGAAGAATAGTCTCGAGAAAACACAAATATCTTTCAAACCATAACTTCAAATGATAATTTGATTTTGGCTGTAGCTAGATCTGGAAGTATAGAATATCCTTACCAAGTTTCATAACATTCGGATAACACCTTCTCATCTCTTTCTCCCTTCTACCAAAACGGGTCTGATCTGCGATGGTTGGAGATTCTGCCAGAATGTACCAGACAAAACAATACAGAGATAACTTTCATCACAAATCTCCTATCTGGACAAACTTGGACTTTACAGAAAGATAAGACTCGGGGCTTTCCAGAGGTATGTAGATCGGCATGTGGTTCTTCACGGGTCGCCGGAAAAACGTCTTGCAAGGTGACTGTCCGAAGATTCTAACAACAAATATTGATCTAAATAAATGGCAATAACTTTAGCTCCATAGATCCAAATCGAGATCCGCTTTCGACTATGGCTAGATATGGGAGTATAGAATATTCTTACCAAGTTTCAGCTTGATCCGATCTGGTTTATCTGTCTGATACTCTTCTCTTCTAAACGGGTCACATCTGCCTTTTAGGAGGCTGCAGCGGCTTCCTCCTTCGAGGTGGATCGACGTTGGTGGCTCCAGTGGAATTCCGGCAGGGCTTCGCCGCACCAAGACTCTCTGACATCCTCCAACTCGTGGCTCCCACTTATATATAGGTGGAGAGTGAACCCTAGGTCTAATCGCAAAAAGTCGGAATTACCCTTAATGATCTTCTTGGGTTTCATACATCTGGGCTTCTCTTCCTCTAGATATGGGCCACGAAATTAGGTCAACAAAACCTTATGATCCACTTTAAAATGGCCTCAATACCCATTTCTTCTTATGGGTTTTTCCTTAACCCGAAACAGGTCCGATGCTTCGTCTAATTCTCCTTTCGGCCCAACACTTTTTCATTCTTTGTCTCAACTCTTCTGTAGACCAATTTGAGATGAAATAGGCTACGGTCCTGTTGATTTATGTGATTAAGAGTGATCTGAAGCAAGAACAAGATGAAGAACAAGAGAGAGAGAAGGAGAAACGATTTGAGAGAGAGAGAGAGTATTTTGTGATTATCTCATCTTATCATTTCAGAATAAACATAACCACATACATATAGATTAATTACAAGAAAGAAAGAGGCAAAATAGTGCCTAAACCAATCTTAACCACAAGTAGAGTAAATCTTATCTACTAACAAAGAAGAAGAAATCTGTTTTCACTGTTCACCTGTGTGTACTGTTCATCACTCTGATGAACAGTGTCGTCGACACACTCCTCAACACACTAGCTTCTGATCAACACTCCCCCTCAAGATTGGCTGATGGAGATCCAATAAGCCTATCTTGCAATGAAGCTCATCACATACCTTCGAAGTCGTCGCCTTGGTTAAGATGTCAGCCACCTGATCTAAGCTCTTCACGTAGGAAGGAAGAATGATTCCAGCTTGAACCTTCTCCCTGATATAGTGACAGTCCACTTATATATGCTTAGCTCGTTCATGAAACACTGAGTTGGAAGCAATGTGTATTGCTGCTTGACTGTCACAATGCAACACGATCGGTTCAGGTGACTCCACTCCAAGATCTTTGAGAAGCACTATACTCAGCTTCAGCACTTGAGAGAGAGATCACTTTCTGCTTCTTACTCTTCCAAGTGACTGCATTTCCTCCAACAAACGTGCAATAACCAGTTGTAGACTTTCTATCAACTATATCTCCTGCCCAATCTGCATCACAATATCCAACAATATCAGTGCTGGAATTGCGACCCATCCATATGCCTTTGCCTGGTGAACCTTTCAAATATCTCAATATCCTTTCAACCATCTTCCAATGCTGGCTTACTTGATTCACAGCAAAGCAAATATCTGGTCTAGTAATGGTGAGATAAATCAGCTTACCCACCATTCTTTGGTACCGCTTTATATCCGCAACTGGCTCCCCCTTAGGCTCATCCTTGTAGCTCTCTTCTATAGGCGTTTTACAAGGTTTGGAACCAAGTTTCCCTGTCTCAGATAAGAGCTCCAAAGCATACTTCCTTTGAGAGAGAAACAACCCCTCCTTTAGTTTGCAAACTTCAATCCCAAGGAAGTATTTTAATTCCCCCAAGTCTTTGATGTCAAAAGAATTCTTGAGGAGGTCTTTTGTATACTTAACACCATCAACATTATCACCTGTGATGATAACACTACAAAAAAACAGTCGATTTGCAATGGATATTATCCCTCGCAAATTTGCGACGGATTTGCGAGGGATTTGCGACGGATTTGCGAGTGACTAACTAGTCGTCGCAAATCCGTCGCTATTTTGCGAGGGAAAAAGTCGTCGCAAATTGCGACGATTTTGCAACAAATTTGCGACGAACGTGCGAGGGAATATCTAGAGTCGCAAATCCCTCGCAAATTTGCGAGGGCCAAAAGGGCGTCGCAAATGCGTTGCAAAATTGCGACGAATTTGCGAGGGATTAGCGAGGACCACAGTGGTCGTCGCAACTCCGTCGCAAAATTGCGACGGCAAATGTCCCTCGCAAAATTGCGACGGATTTGCTACGGATTTTTGCAAGGGATTTGCGATGGAAGCAGTTACGTGGAGTTAGGTGAGATAGGTGGAACACGTTTAAAAGAAAAATTAATTTTCATCGCAAAGTTGTTGCAAATCCCTTGCAAATCCTTTTCCGTAGCAAATCCGTTGCAAATTTGCGACGGATTTGCTACGGAATTTTGCAAGGGATTTGCGATGGAACCAGTTAGGTTGAGTTAGGCGAGGTAGGTGGAACACGTTTAAAAGAAAAATTAATTTCCATCGCAAAGTTGTTGCAAATCCCTTGCAAATCCTTTTCCGTAGCAAATCCATTGCAAATTTCCGTAGCAAATCCGTCGCAATTTATTTTGAAATCCTATAAATACAGATCACGTTGAGAGCTTTCTTAACACAAAAAAAAAATTTCGAAAAAAAAAAAAAAAAAAAAAAAAAAAAAATTTTTTTTGATATATATATTTTGAGTGGTGAATGTTTAAAAAATGTCTTCGGGGCACGAAATATACGCATTACGATCATGGATGTACAATCAAAGAGATCCAGGGATGGGTGAAGTGACGAAAGAGTATCGGGACGGGTTGCGAGCATTCATGTACCAGGCGACAAGCCAACCATGTGCGACTCGTGACGGTAAAATTTTCTGTCCATGTAGAAAGTGCAAGAACACCCAATATGTGGATATTGATACTGTGAAGAGGCATCTATATAATAGAGGATTTAAGCCAAACTATTATATCTGGTTTTCGCATGGGGAAGGTTGTAGTGTTGATGCTGGAAGTAGTAGTACGAGTCATGGCGTTGATCAACCTAGTTATAATTATGGGCATGATCATTTATTCGGAAATATTGATGAAGGGTATCAACAGGGAAATAGGTTTCATGATATGGTTACAGATGCATTTCATGAAAGTACAACTGCATTTGCTGATGATAATACTAGGGAAGAACCCAACATAGAAGCAAAGCGTTTTTATGATATGTTAGACGCTGCGAAGCAGCCCATCTACGATGGATGTAGAGAAGGGCAGTCTAAACTACCATTGGCATCTAGGATGATGACAATTAAAAGTGATCATAACCTAAATGAGATTTGCATGGATTCATGGGCTGAGCTAATTAAAGAGTATTTGCCACAAGATAATATTTCCGCTGAGAGTTACTATGAAATACAGAGGTT
>PKML01024410.1:195298-271595 GCA_002933935.1 Eutrema yunnanense | reverse complement strand
GTTCTATCAGGTAATTAATTGCACTGTCGTGCCTAATCAATTATCCTAAGATCTAAGTTCTAGGTGATCAATCTAGAATTAGCTATGAGAACAACCTAAGGTGAAGAACTAATTCAGATTATGAACCCTAAATAACTAATTAACCTAGCATTCAAAGAAATCCCTTATAAGAATCCCCAAACCTAACAAGAGATCTACTCAGACATGGAGATTAAATTGATAAACATGTTTGAATAAATACTCTATATAAAATCAGAAAGAGAAACAAAGGTTTGAGATCTGATCTCGGACGAAGGGAAATCAGACTTGTATCTCTCACCAAAATCTCTCTTAAACTCAAGCAAAATAAAGCATAGCCTAAACAGATGGCTAAAGAATCCTATTTATAACCTAAATCACGACTTGGAGTCTTCTTGTAAATATCAGAGTCTTCTGGGCACTTTTGCAATTCTTCAAACTTCATAAAAAGTCGCGGCCCATGATTTCCCGGCGGGTGTCGATCGATACCAGGGGGTATCGATTGATGCTTGTCGTTCAGATCGGGCACTTAGTCATCAGACTTCACTTCCGCTCCGGAATGCTCCATAGAACTCCAATATCTCCAATAATACTCCAAATATGCTAAGACCTGTAAAAGACTCTAAAAGACTCCAAAATACTATAAAGACTCTATGAAAAGGACTTATATCATGGTCTAAACAGGGTAAAAACCATGATATATCAAATACCTTTCTCCCCTTGAGTTGTGAACAACGTGTGATCAGCCTCTGACCTACGAAACCCTTTCTCAAGGAGACAGCTGCTCAGCTTTTGATACCACGCCCTTGGAGACTGCTTAAGACCATATATAGCTTTCTTGAGTTTACAAACTCTGCTACTATTGGCCACGTCATGAAAACCCTGAGGCGGCACCATATACACTTCTTCTTCCAATTCTCCTTGGAGAAATGCATTCTTCACATCCATTTGCCATAGATCCCATGAGAGATTAGTAGCAATAGAGAGAGGAACACGTACTGAGTGAAGCTTTGCTACTGGTGCAAAGGTTTCTGTGTAGTCCTCTCCATATCTCTGAGTGTATCCCTTGGCAACAAGCCTAGCTTTATAACTCTCAATCTCTCCTGAGCTGGTGTACTTGATTGTGTAAACCCATCTACACCCTACCAGCCTCTTTTCCAGAGGTAGATCTACCATATCCCAAGTACCATTCTTGCACATGGAAGCAATCTCTTCTCGCATTGCGTTAACCCACACCTCACTCTGACATGCTTCTTCATAGGTACTTGGTACTTTGTGTTGATCAATCTTGGAAAGAAAAGCTTTGTGTTCTTGTGGAAGATGAGCAACCGAGCAATATCCATGTATAGGGTGAGCTACAGCCTGGTTATTGTAATACACTCTTGTGTTTTTCCCAAACTTCAATCTTTCACTTCTTCTTAGGGGCTGAACCAACTCAGTCTCTTTTGGTTCTGCCTCTTCAGAATCTTCAGCTATGACATCTTCTAGGGAATATGAAACAAAGTCATTTAAGTGAGATTCTCCCTCTCTACGATCAGCATCAGTATCGCTCGATACTGGGGTCTTTGTGTTTTCTTCACCGCTGCTATCATGTGAGCTCTCTTCACCGCCCATATCAACTACTGGAGCCTCCAGATGTCTCTCTTCACTACTAGTTGGTGGAATTTGAGGACCAGCTAGAGTAGTGAGACCATCAAGTATACTCTTCAAGATGGCAGCTCTGTCGTTGGAGGAAGCGAGGTCTTTAAGCTCATTCCAATTCTCATCACAGAAATAACCCTTTTCCTCATCAAACTTGACTTCCCTAGAGACATACACACGCCTGGTCTCTGGATCATAGCACTTGTATCCTTTCTGAGTGGGAGAATAGCCAACAAACATACACTTGATGCTCTTGGGCTCTAGCTTGTTCCTCTGAGCTTCTGGTACAAACACATAGCAAACACTCCCAAACACTCTAAGATGGTCAATACTCGGTTTAGTGTTGTTTAATACCTCATATGGAGACACATTCCCAAGGCCCTTGGTTGGCAGCCTGTTGATCAGATAACACGCAGTCATCACTGCATCTCCCCAATACTGCTTTGGGACACATTTGTCAAACATCATGGTCCTAGCAACCTCCATAAGATGTCTATTTTTACGTTCTCCAACTCCATTTTGCTGTGGAGTATAGGCACAAGATGTATGATGAACAATATCTTGCTTTCCCAACAACTCCTTAAACTGTTTGCTCATATATTCCCCGCCATTATCACTTCTCAAGATCTTAATCTTGGCTCCAAACTGTGTGGAAACATTGTTGTGGAAATTAGAAAATGCCTCAAATACCTGACTCTTTGATGGCATAAGGGTGACCCATGTGTACTTGGACTTCTCATCAATGAACGAGACAAAGTACTTGTACTGATCCCGAGAAGCACATGGTGCAGTCCATACATCTGAATGGACCAGATCAAAGCATTCATCATAAGTGGTAGATGAATCTGGAAAAACCGTCCTACAATGTTTTCCCAAAATGCACGCTTCACATTCTAGATGATTGTTGATCAAGTTTGGTAGGGCAGCGTGAAGAGTTTTAGCATGAGGATGACCCAGTCGAGCATGCCAAACAGAACTAGTGCAAACAGAGCTCAAGGCAGAATGAGAAGCTGCCACACTATTAGGAGTATACAGAATATAGAGGCCATCTTTGGCACTTCCCTCGCCAATGATTTTCCCTGACTTACTATCCTGAAACTTTACATCTTCAGGGCTAAAAACAGCCAAACAATCAAGGTCCTTCGTTGCTTTATGCACAGACAGCAAGTTTGAAGAGAACTCAGGCATATACAGAGCTTTTGTGTTCCTCTTGAACAGCTCTAAATCTCCAATTCCTCTAATTGGAACATCCTCCCCATTAGCAATGGTAACCTTTCCAGAGTGAGATTTCACATTGCTAATAAGCTGACCATCACTAATCATATGGTCTGAAGCTCCAGAATCAATTATAATAGGCTTATGCGTTTTTGAAGCAAATAAACCCTTTCCAGATTCTTTTAGGTTTGTAATGGATGTGATGAGAGCTTCCAAGTCTGACTTCTTAATCATATCATCAGACGCAGCAACCATAGCCCTCGCAGCAACACCCCTAGTCATCTCCCCCATCTTCTTCAGCCTTTTTGGGATCAAATAAGGATAACGCATCCAGCACTTCTCCTTGGTGTGTCCCCTGATATTGCAAATGTCACACCTAACACTCGTAACACGCTTTCTTTCTGCTTGATAAGCACTCCGACCTACACAAGCAGCTTCACTTGTCTTTTGAAAAAGACCTCTTGATCCTTCTTCTTTTTGTATCATCATACACACCGCATTCAAGGTGGGCAGTTTTTCAAACCTTAGAATGTGCAGAATCAGTTCTTTAAACGATCCATTCAGAGTGAGGAGGAGTCCAAAGACTTGATCCAGCTCACGCCTCTCATTCAACTCCTCCAGATCAGTGGTAGGCGGTCTCAACGTCTCCAGCTCTGCCCACAATCCCCTGAAGTCTCCAAATAACTCCTTGAATGACCTCTCCTCTTGTTGGAGATCATTCAAAACCTTCTTTACCTCAAATATTCTACTGATATTAGAGGTATTACCATACACACTCATAAGAGTGACCCACAATACCTTTGCAGTTTCAACATATGAGTAAGCTGCAAGGATTGTATGCTCCAATGAGCTCTGAAGAACAACCAACACAAACTGGTCTTCCTGGATCCACTTGGAATCCTCCTTGTCCGTAGACAACACGTGAGAGTCTTCTACATGCTCCCACAAGCCACAGCTGCGCAGAACAGTCTTTGTGAGCCTATACCATAGAAGATAGTTATCCCCATTGAAAGTAATCGGAACAGTGATCATCTTCTTGTTTTCCATCTCTTTTCTCGAAGAACAATGGTAAAGTAATAGGATTCTTGCGGAAATCAGGTCCTATAGAGCGATCTGCTCTGATACCATGTTGATTTATGTGATTAAGAGTGATCTGAAGCAAGAACAAGATGAAGAACAAGATGAAGAACAAGAGAGAGAGAAGGAGAAACGATTTTAGAGAGAGAGAGAGTATTTTGTGATTATCTCATCTTATCATTTCAGAATAAACATAACCACATACATATAGATTAATTACAAGAAAGAAAGAGGCAGAATAGTGCCTAAACCAATCTTAACCACAAGTAGAATAAATCTTATCTACTAACAAAGAAGAAGAAATCTGTTTTCACTGTTCACCCGTGTGTACTGTTCATCAGAGTGATGAACAGTGTCGTCGACACACTCCTCAAGACACTAGCTTCTGATCAACAGGTCCAAAAGGTTTGAACGCGAAAACTAAGAGTCTGAAACATTGCTTCCTTTGCAAGCTAGGATTTTCTTCTTTGGAAAATTAGGATTATGGTTTCTTTGGTCGCAAGGTTTAGGGTTCTCGCCTCAGGGTTTTAATCAAAAAAAATAGACCCTAAAACTCTTTTTTGGGATGTCACACTCCTAGATCTGTAGGATCAACTTCTGACAATGTTCCAGAAATGATTTTTTTTTAAAACGGGATTAGGGATAATGATAGGAAAAAATAGTGATGGTTTGTGTTACAGATTTCCACGTAAAATTAAGTTTAAATTTATTGATAAATTAGTAAATGATTAATACATTCTAACTCGGATCTATATCAATTACCAGTAACTTCGAATTGCTGAGTTACGTTACGCGGAATCAAAAATCTTGGTGACTAAGATATTACAGAGTTTATGTTACTAGAAGAAGAAGATGATGCGGACACATGCATATCTCCTATGTTGCAGTATTATACTAGATAGTTTTACAATCAACCTAGAGGTTCAGACCGGGAAAACGAATGGCTTATTATACTAGGATCAAATTTACAGTAATGAAATCTCATGTCAAACACATATTCAGATGATTATGCTGGTATTCACACGGTTATGTAGAATACTACATGATCAATATTGCTTCGAAAACTCGAGATACATAAGCCTCTATGAAAGTGTCGCAATATTTCTAATCATTTATGGTGTAATATCAGAAATAGTGAATCAAAGGTTTTTAATACATGGATTTATTACAAGAATCTCATCCTCATAATTTTACAAAAGCAAAGGATTCTCATCCAATGTCAAATGATAAATTGGTGGCAAGAAAACCATTATTTGATTTAGCTAATTATTCTCCTTTGTGTTTAAATTTGAATTAATTCTTTTAATTTATTTATTGTAAATATTATCTTGTAAGAGATATAAAAAAACTCATTGTTCTCATTGTAAAGACACCTCAAAATTTGATAATAAAAACGTAAAGTTTCTCTTGCAAAAGTTCTTCTTTTGTGTGTCTTGTTCAAATGAGTTTTTAGGTGGATTCCATTATATTTCTTTGTTAGTTGCTTGTTATTTCTAGTTTTGTAGATTCATTCTAAAATACAAGTGTAGATCATAGTCTAATGTGTGGATTCATTTAGGCTTTATTCATGATCTTATCAAAGGGAATTCCGCAACCCTTTGTGGCGATCCCCAACCCACCTTCAAGCTTGTCAACTTGACATCTTGTGATCAATAAAATTTGGTGGATTCCATTCTTATATCATTTGGTATCAGAGATAAAAGCTCTTATCCTCTGTTGTTTTTATTTCAGTTTTGTTTTTGTTTCATCTTTTTATCAAAAAAATCCAGAAAACGATTTATGTTTTTGTTTTTTGATTTTATAAAATTTTGAAAAAACCAAAAATAGTTTTCTTTATTTTTTTTTAAAGTCTTATATTTTTTTCCCATCAAACAAAAATTTTTTAAAAAATATTTCCTTTTGTTTTTGATTTTTCTCTTTAAGAAAAAAACTTTAAAAATATTATATTTCTTTTTATAAATCATTTTCGTCCATAAAAACCTTTACAAAAAAAATTATCCTTAAATTCAATTTCTTTTACAGAAATCCAAAAAAAAAATACAAAAATCTTTTTCTTCGTTTTCTGTTTTGCATTCAAACAAAAAAATATGATAAAAAGAAGAAAAACAATATTCTCAAGGTGAAACGGTTTTTGTTTTGAGGACGAAACCATTTAAAGAGGGAAAAAATGATGCAATATCAAAAATAGTGAATCAAATGTCTTCAATACATTGATTTATTACGAGAATCTCATCCTCATAATTTCACAAAAGCAAAGGATTCTCATTCAATGTCAAATGCTAAATTGGTGGCAAAAAAACCATTATTTGATTTAGCTAATTATTCTCTTTTTGTTTAAATTTGAATTAATTCTTTTAATGTATTTATTGTAAAAATTATCTTGTAAGAGCTATAAAAAAGCTCATTGTTCTCATTGTAAAGACACCTCAAAATTTGATAATGAAAACGTAAAGTTTTCTCTTGCAAAAGTTCTTCTTTTGTATGTATTGTTCAAATGAGTGTTTAGATGGATTCCTTTAGATTTCTTTATTCGTTGCTTGTTATTTCTAGTTTTGTGGATTCATTCTAAAATGCAAGTGTGGATCATACTCTAATGTGTGAATTCAGTTAGGCTTGATTCGTGATCTTATCAAAGGGAATTCCGCAACCTTTTAATTGTGGCGATCCTCAACCCACCTTCAAGCTTGTCAACTTTAACATTTTGTGATCAATAATATTTGGTGTATTCAATCTTATATCAATTTGTGTCCAAAATGATACCCAACGTGATATTACTGTTGGAACTATTTTTTGTCAAAATTTGAGGGCTTGATAAAATTGTGTTAGTGTGAAAAGAAATGAGTCAAGCTCATTCGAATGAAATGTTTTCATTGGGTGAGAAATGTTTTCTCACGTATAACAAGAGAAAAGAAAAAACCACACGCGTGTCGATCGTATCTTGGGCCTGATGGGCTCGTGGACTTTTAGAGGTATCGATCGATAGCCCTTGGTATCGATCGACACTCAACGGGCCGACTTAAAAATCGCAGCCGCCTAGAATACTCTGAGGAATATTCTGTTTCTGTCTGGGAAAAACCCTAGCCTCTCTCCTATATATACTGGCCGATTTTCACCTTAAAAATCATCATCTGATACACTAAAAAACACATCCTAAAAGTTCTAGCAAAAGTTTCTTCAATTCTCTACTGCTTAGAGTAAGTTTCTATTCGAGAGTATCGTAGTTATAATGTTCGACAGATCTGATATCAAGTGTAGATGATACAGATTCCTTTGGTTGTATCCTGGGACTCATGGATCTATTATAACTCGTCGCACTACGGGAGATTCTTTGAGTTAAGGAAAGAGATTCATCTCGCCTCCTTAGATTTATTTATGCTTTAATTGTTTTATGAATCATCTGTTCCTTACTGCTTATTTATATAATCGTGATTAAATCTCATCCTGTCTATTGTGCGAATTTTTGGTCCTACAATCTTAACTCAAAGAAGATCCAATTTTGTTTATTACTTCAATTGGATCTTTAATCACGAGTAAATAAACGGTTTTTTCAAACGGTTTTTTAAAACGATTCTTCTACTGCTGATGATACTGAAACGTTATCAGAAAGCTATTTAGCAACCTGAAACGTGTAGTAGAGGCAATCTCTGTCTATTCTTTTTTAAGAAGATGTTCAATTGCTAGTGATACTCAAACGTTATCAAAAGGCTATTTAGCAACTTGAAACGTGTAGTAGAGGCAGTACTGTTTTAAACATCATCTACAACCATCTTTAATTACGATTAAAGAACGGTATAATCAACGAACACAACTTATGGTTCTTGATAGGTTCGATTGCGATCGAAGCCTTGTGAGTATCGATCGACACCTCATGGTATCGATCGATACTAGACAAAAATTTGTATCAATCGATACTATGCAAAAGGTTGTATCGATCACACTGAGGTGCATAGATCGATACTTTGCATCGAGTGGTATCGATCGACACTGAGGTGTATCGATCGATACTGAGGTGTATCGATCGATACTGTGCATCGACCAAGTTGGGTCTATGTTGATCGATACTGTGTAAAATTAACATGTATCGATCGACATTGTGTTGCATCGATCGATCATGTGCAAAAATTCACTTGCATCGATCGACACCTAGGGTGCATCGATCGACACTATATGTGCATCGATCGACACATGTTGAGCATCGATCGACACTGAGGTGTATCGATCGATACTATGCGAAACTCACGTGCTTCGATCAACACCAAAGGGTGTATCGATCGACACCATATGGGTGTATCGATTGACATTGTGTGTATCGATCGATACCAAGGAGTATCGATCGACACCAATGCGATTTAGTTCGATATTAGTATTAGAATTGCGATTCTTAAATTCATATATTGGTACTAATTGGAAGTTGTGTTTTCTTTTGTCTTAACAGAATGACAATCGACGTTGACAACAACTCTGGAGTGGTGGAGAAAACCAGTGACAAGGTTGAAACGACTGCGAGTCAGATCGAGACGGTCAAAGTTCCATCTGGGAACCATGTCCCTCCTCCGATCAAATTTGATGGGACAGCATTCAAGCGTGGACACTCGCAAGCGCACGTGGATCAGTGTTATCTTCTGGGAGAACAGGTTCATGCTGACTTCTTGTGCAAGGGCTATATTCAGAATAGCCTTTCGGACTCTCTGTTTGGGGTGTACGAAAACGCTGAGACTTCTAAGGATCTGTGGGATTCCTTAGACAATAAGTACCGCATTGAAGATTCTGGTACTCAGAAATTCACTGTGGCAAAATTCGAGCAGTACAAGATGGTGGATTCAAGACCACTGATGGAACAAGTCGATGAGGTGCATAGGCTCCTACACGACATTCATGCTGAGGGTATGCGACTGTGTGAAACCTATCAAGGTTGCTGCATCATTGAGAAGTTACCTCCTGGTTGGACGGACTTCAAAAACTACCTCAGGCTGAAGAAAAAGAAGATGAGCCTTGAAGATATGATTGTTAAGCTCCGCGTAGAGTCTACGAATCGGGAACAACAAATCAATGTAGGTGTGAAAATTCGCGAACACAATGCGAACATGGTTGAACACCAAAACCCCAATCAAGGCAAGTGGCAGAACAAAGGACACCTAAACAAAAGCAAAGGGAAGATACCACCAAAGAACTTCCAGAAGTTCAAGAACAAGAGTGGTCATAATGGTCAGACTTCTCAAAGGTTCTCAGGAGTGTGTAACTTCTGTGGAAAGCAAGGACACAAATCCTTCGAGTGTCGCAGCAAGAAGGCTCAAGCGAACTTGACTGAAGCTGACATGTGTGCTGTGGTCACTGAGGCCAACGTTGCTGAAAGCCATCCAAAGACTTGGTGGTTCGATACTGGTGCAACCAGACACATCTGTATGGATCGCGAGATGTTCTCAACATACACGAATAACAAGAATGGTGAAAAACTCTTGATGGGTAATTCTGCCTCGTCGACAATTGATGGTCACGGGAAGGTTGTTCTGAAGCTCACCTCTGGACAGGAACTGGTTCTCACGAACGTCGTCCATGTACCATACATGCGCAAGAATCTGATCTTTGGATCGCTCATAAGTAAGCATGGATTCTCTGTGAAGCTGGAAGGTGATAAGCTGATCCTAACGAAGAATGTGATGTATTTGGGTAATGGTTTTGTATGTGATAATATGTTTAAGATGCCTGTTGAGGCAGTAATCCGAAAGGATAATGTAACCGAGGCATCCACCTCAAAGAACCCTAAGATTAATGATAAGACACCACTTGCTTATCTCGCTGAGTCTTTTAATATTTGGCATGAACGATTAGGACATGTTAATTTCAAATATATGAGTAGATTAATGAACATGAATATGATTCCTAAATGCAAATTAAGCAAAGACAAATGTGAAGTTTGTGTCCAAGCCAAACTCACTAAAACGCCATCACCCAGCGTTCAAAGAACAACAGAACCTCTAGGTTTAATTCACACAGATTTATGTGATTTGAAATATATTCAAACCAGAGGAGGCAAGAAATATTTTGTGACCTTCATAGACGATTTCACGAGATATTGTTACATATTTCTACTGCGGAGTAAAGATGAAGCCTTGGACAAATTTAAAGAATACAAGCTGGAAGTTGAAAACCAACTCGGCAAGACCATAAAAAAGGTCAGAAGTGATAGGGGTGGTGAATACAGTGAACCATTTGATGCATTCTGTAGAGCACATGGCATTATTCATCAAACAACTGCCCCCTATTCACCCGAATCCAATGGAGTTGCTGAAAGGAAAAACAGAACTCTCAAGGAAATGATGAATGCAATGTTGCAGGAATCTGGGTTAGCCCAGAACATGTGGGGGGAAGCTCTGCTTACCTCAAATTATATCCTCAACAAAATTCCACACAAAGTCACAGGAAAAACTCCTTATGAACTTTGGAAAGGTAACGTACCTTCGTATGCATACCTGAAAGTGTGGGGGTGCCTGGCAAAAGTTGCAGTACCACTTCCGAAAAAGGTCACCATTGGACCTAAAACGGTAGATTGCATTTTCATCGGATATGCACACAACAGTAGTGCCTATCGATTTCTGGTACATAAATCAGATATACCAGATATTCATGCAAACACAATAATGGAGTCAAGGAATGCATCCTTCTTCGAAAATGTGTTTCCATGCAAGGATAGAGGAAATCCTAAACGAACTCGTGACGAACGAGATGCTAGCAATGAGGCAAGCACTTCAGGCACTTCTGCAGAAGAAGAAGTAGCTGAACCTAGACGAAGCAAGAGAGCTCGTAAGGAGAAGACATTTGGCTCTGAGTTCATAATGGCATTCCTAGCGGAAAGTGGTCCAAGAACCTTCATGGAAGCAATGTCTACACCTGATGCACCTTTCTGGAAGGAGGCATCTAACAGTGAAATCAACTCAATTATGCAAAATCATACTTATGAGTTGGTAGACCTACCTCAAGGTTGCAAACCTCTAGGTTGTAAATGGGTCTTCACCACTAAGCTAAAAATCGATGGCTCTATAGACAAATATAAGGCCAGGCTTGTGGTACAAGGATTTCGTCAAAAGGAAGGATTAGACTTCTTTGACACTTATTCTCCAGTGACGAGAATTACTTCGATTCGCATGTTGATTGGAATCGCAGCTTTAAGAAACCTTGAAATACATCAGATGGATGTTAAGACTGCTTTCCTAAACGGAGATTTAGAGGAAGAGATCTATATGAATCAACCTGAGGGTTATGTTGCTCCCGGACAAGAGAAGAAAGTCTGTAGACTTGTCAAATTGCTATATGGACTCAAGCAAGCTCCGAAGCAATGGCATGAAAAGTTTGACAGTGTAATGATGTCAAATGGCTTTCACATAAATGAATGTGATAAGTGCATCTATATCAAAAGTACTTCACAAGGTTATGTGTTGTTGTGTTTGTACGTAGATGACATGCTAATCATGGGAAGCAACAAAGATATAATCATTCAAACAAAGAACATGCTGAGTGGAAAGTTTGATATGAAAGACATGGGATTAGCGGATGTAATTCTAGGGATTAAGATTATTCGAAATTCAAAAAGAATAATTCTGTCTCAAGATCATTACGCTACAAAAATCCTAGAGAGGTTTAAGACCTACTCCAATGGGACTGCAAAAACTCCGCTTGATCCTCAACTTTACTTGACAAAGAATTCAGGTGAAGTAGTGTTACAAGTGGAGTATGCAAGAGTCATCGGGAGTCTAATGTACTTAACGAATTGTACTAGACTCGATTTAGCACACTCGGTAAACGTACTAAGTCGTTACACGAGTAATCCAGGTCATACCCATTGGAGAGCCATAACTATGGTATTAAATTATCTAAGATACACCAAAAGTTATGGGCTGCACTTCGGTAAAGAACCAGCAGTGCTGGAAGGGTACAGTGATGCCAATTGGATTTCAAATTCAAGAAACTCCAAATCCACGAGTGGATATGTCTTTACTATAGCTGGTGCATCAATATCCTGGAAATCTTCCAAACAAACACTCCTGGCCGAATCAACCATGGAGTCAGAGTTTATAGCTTTAGACAAAGCTGCTGAGGAAGCAGAATGGCTTCGAAACTTTATGGAAGATGTATATCCCGATGTGGGAAAAACCAGTGCCAGCTCTACGAGTACACTGTGATAGTCAGTCGGCTATCTCTCGAGCACTGAGTAATCTATATAATGGTAAGTCTCGTCACATAAGAAGACGACATAAGACCATTAGACAATTGATCTCAAGTTCTCAACTGGTGTAATAACGATAGATTACATCAAGTCGGCTGATAACCTAGCGGATCCGTTTACCAAAGGTTTGCCGCGAGATCAAATTGTAAAATCATCTAAAAGAATGGGTTTAAAGCCTATAGAAAAAGATGACATATGACAGATACCCCACCTATGTGACTGGAGATCCCCAAGATCTAGGTTCAAAGGGAAACAAAATTGAACTGATTCGAATTTGAGCACTGTGAGACTATGTCTCTGCCCAATTTCTAGGATGATAATACAGTGCTACTTGTGGATAGTAAGGATAAGCGTTGGCTTTTAATGATTGCATAGCTGTGTAGATAGTGGAGTGTGACAAGACACTTCTGAAAACAAGCTAATAAAAGATCACCTAGTGAAGTGTGAAATAAGGGCCATTTCTAGGAGAATAAAAGAGAAGGCTATATTCTCCAAATTCACTCACGAATACCAGGAATGTTCAAGGCCAAAATGAACACAATAGAGAACAAAGTTCTACGAGAAAATGTTTATGTGCGATACATGTTGTCTAAGTTTACATCAAAATTCGGGCGGTTCAAGACATCATGTTCACCTCCTGGCCGAGTAAACTCGACAGATATTAAAAATGATTGGTTCAAAGCTGGAAAATGCTACCTCTCAGATACAATTACATTTTCGTATACTCTCGAAAGTCTGTCTACGTCTAGATGAGTCTAGTAAAGTCTAGTCTGTTCAATTTTCATATGTTTAGAGTCATTTCTATTCATGTGGGGGATTATTGGAACTAATTTTTTGTCAAAACTTGAGGGCTTGATAAAATTGTGTTAGTGTGAAAAGAAATGAGTCAAGCTCATTCGAATGAAATGTTTTCATTGGCTGAGAAATGTTTTCTCACGTATAACAAGAGATAAAAAAAGACCACACGCGTGTCGATCGTATCTTGGGCCTGATGGGCTCGTGGACTTTTAGAGGTATCGATCGATACCCCTTGGTATCGATCGACACTCAACGGGCCGACTTAAAAATCGCAACCGCCTAGAATATTCTGAGGAATATTCTGTTTCTGTCTGGGAAAAACCCTAGCCTCTCTCCTATATATACTGGCCGATTTTCACCTTAAAAATCATCCTCTGATACACTAAAAACACATCCTAAAAGTTCTAGCAAAAGTTTCTTCAATTCCCTACTACTTTGAGTAAGTTTCTATTCGAGAGTATCGTAGTTATAATGTTCGACAGATCTGATATCAAGTGTAGATGATACAGATTCCTTTGGTTGTATCATGTGACTTATGGATCTATTATAACCCGTCGCACTACGGGAGATTCTTTGAGTTAAGGAAAGAGATTCATCTCGCCTCCTTAGATTTATTTATTCTTTAATTGTTTTATGAATCGTATGTTCCTTACTGTTTATTTATATAATCGTGATTAAATCTCATCATGTCTATTGTGCGAATTTTTGGTCCTACAATTACACTATGGTTTGGCCATGCACAAGAGACAATTTGCCAAAAGTTTCATGATGTCCTTGAAGCAATGAAACGACTGGTTGTACACTATATACGCCCACGAAAAATAGAAGAACTTACAGCTATCTCCAATTGTTTGGAAGGATATACAAAATAGTTGTCTTGATTTATTGGATTTGTTGGTGCACTTGATGGAACGCATGTACCAGCTATGGTGATACCAGGTCGAGAAGACCTCCAATTTATAAACAAAAAAGGATTGCGAGCCTTAGTGTTTTTTTTTTTCATATGTGATTTTGACATACTTTTCACATTTTGTTTTGTGGGATGGCATGATCTACCCATGATCCTCGAATATTAGCGACCGCGATTCGAGATAATCCAATGTTCAAAGTACATCTTGTAAGTAAGTACTCCTCTGTTTCATAATAAGTGTCATTTTGACACTTTGCACACAAATTAATAAAACATATTGAAAATTCAATTATACCATTCAAATATATAATAACTCTTGGAATTCTTCATTAAAACTGAGGTTAAATTAGGTATTTTGTGCCAAAATTTTCATTGAAAATCTAAAGTGACACTTTTTATGTAACAAAAAAAAAAACCTAGAATGACATTCTTTTTGAAACGGAGGGAGTATTATCTTGTAGATTTTGGCTATGCTAATGGACGCATATATTTAACTCCGTATCGCAATGAACATAGGGAAAACACAAGATATCATTTCCAAGAGTTTTCAAATGGTGAACCACCTCGAACCAGCAAAAAAATGTATAGTAGGTAGCATGCATCCTTACGTTGTATTATCGTACGAACATTTAATGTTTGGAAGAAAAAAATAGAGGATGCTTAATAAATTTTCTAGGTATGATATAGCCACACGGAGAAATGTTATATTTGCTGCAATGGTCTACATAATCTTATTCATCAACACAATATTAAAGGCTTCGATTTTGACAACATCGACATTGAAAATGATGTTGTACAAACACAACATATTGAGAATGATGAACAATAAGAAAATGATGGTGTTAGAGAGTTGAAGAAGAATCAAAAGCAAAAATTTATATGCAGATAGTTCGTGATCAGATTGCTGAAAATATATGTCAATTAATTGACGTGGATTTCGGAGCCATTAGAATATGTATTTAAAATTGTATTTATTTATTATAAAAAAATATTTTAATTAATTAATGTATACTTATACAATTTATAGAGTTGCAAAATGGTTTAACAATAATTATACACTTTATTTTTTTAATATAGTATATAATTTGTTTTTATTGTTTTTGAAATTAATAAAATATTAGTTTTTAAATTTATTTTTAATTACTCTTAATTATTCTCAATTACTACCATTCACACTTAAAACATTTTTCTTTTTCTATTCCACTCTTTTTATTCTAATTAACAATATTTTTCCCTCTCAATTACTCATTTCTTAATGACTCCAAATTACTCTAATATTTTACCAATCACAGTTTTCATATTTTTAAAAATCCTTAAAACTACTATAAACGCAATTCTGTGATTTCCCGCCAGAAATATAATTCATTGAGTTCCCGCTACAAACTTAATCACGTGACATCATGTTTAAAATGTGATTGTGTGATTTCTCACCAAAAAACATAATTATGTGATTTTCCGCAAAAACGCAATATCGCAATTTTTCATCAAAAACGCAATTCCGTGATTTTCCGCCAAACGCAATTCTCCGATTTTCCGACAAATACACAAATCCTTGATTTTTCACCTATAACGTAATTCCATAATTTTCCGTCAAAAAAGCAACTCCGTAATTTCTCCAATAAAAATGCAAATCTACGAAAACCAGGAAAGCTACCTCGCCAGTATCCTGAAAGCAAATAGACGAGCATTCAGGCCTCCTCGGACGGATTCCTCCTTTTGCTCCTCAGCCTACGGGGTATTAGCAGCCGTTTCCAGCTGTTGTTCCCCAAACCCCAACGTTTTTAATGATTTTGGCGCGAGGACAATGTTGTTACCAACTACACTATCAACATTAATTTGGAAATAAAATATTTAAAAATTAAAAAAAATGACGACCACCAAAAAAATGAAATGCAAAATAAAATAAATATAATAATAAATAATAGAAAGAAAAAAAAAAGAGCCACTCCCAAAGTTCCAAATCTCACGCGCCACTCTCTCTCAATGCCTAGAAGATAGCCCACTGCTTTCTTCACGTGATGACGTTAATTTCTCGAAACTACGCAAACTCTTTCTTCTCTCCTTCTTCCTTCTTCACTCTGTTTCTTTCTCTGCAACTTTCTACCAATTAGCTCCTACAACATCGAGCACGAAGAAACCCACCACACAATGCTACTACCTTCTTTTTCAAAATCTATCCACCTTTCCGAGATCTTCTTCACTCTCCGTTTCTAGGGTTTAAGCTCGATCTCAGATCATGCACGGCCCTAGCCGCCTTGGCAACGGCAACGGCAACGGAAACAGTCAATCCCACAGCGTCAGCCTCGCGTCACCTCCTTCTTCGCCTCGATTACGCCACACCAGGGGAAAAACCTCTGTCGGCGTTTACAGGTCGTCTGAAAAGCAGGGAATCGGAGAGAGGCTTGTGTTCTTACTCTTCTCCATAGTTTTTAGGCGGAAAGGTGTGTTGCTATTGGCGCCTCTTCTCTACATCGCCGGGATGTTACTTTTCATGGGCTCCTTCGGGTTCACTGTCCTCGATCTAGGTCACGGCGTGGAGATTGTGTACAGACGAGTTCCTCCAGGCTCGGTTTACCGGAGCCCCAAGGTTTTCAAGCGGCTTTGGCCGGTTATGGAGGCTGATGCTAATCGAAGCAGTCACAATGCGGTAAATCTCAATGGAATTTTGGAGAACAGCTTTTTGATTTCATGATTCGATGGATTGCTTTGTGACGATTTCGGAGTTTCTTCTTCTGATTGTAGCTGATGACGGCATGGAAGCCAAGAGTTATAAGCATATGGAAACCATGCATTAGCACAAACGTTTCTGCTGCAGGTTGGAGTTTCCTCTTTTGAGTTTGACAGTGGTGGCTTATGCAAGTAGTGTAGATGGTAACTCTAGATTTGAGCTTCTGCAGGATCAAGTTCTAATGGTTACTTCATAATCGAAGCAAATGGTGGCTTGAATCAACAACGCTTGTCAGTATGTTTTACTCTCCATGGCTTCAATCTGACTTTCGTGTTTTAGTTGCATAGTGTGTTGTTTTGTTGATTTAGAGAGCTCAAAATACTCGCGTCTTGATGCAGATATGTGATGCAGTTGCTGTGGCTGGACTGCTGAATGCTACTCTTGTCATTCCGATTTTTCACTTAAACAGTGTATGGCGTGATTCCAGGTTACTATTGGTTTCTGTTTATGCTTCCTTTTGAAAGTTTCCATCACCCGTGATCATGGAATTTGATTTAATAACTGAAATTGTTTCGCTTTAGAAATGGATAAGTTCAAAATGTCTGCAATCTTGATTTACTTACATATTCCTTTTGCTTTTTCCCCGTTTTTGTGTTGGTTACAGCAAATTTGGCGATATATTTGATGAAGAATTCTTCATATATGCACTTAGTAAAAACGTGAATGTAGTGAAAGAGCTTCCAAAAGATATACTTGAGCGGTACAACTACAATATAAGCAGTATTGTTAATTTGAGATTAAAAGCTTGGTCGAGTCCGGCATACTATCTCCAGAAGGTGCTCCCACAACTTTTGCGTCTGGGGTATGCCATCCACCAACATTTTCTTTTTCTTTTGTTGTCTGAGTCTTACAAGATATAGTTGGTTCTCAGCGCGTTTGTTCTTTTCTGTTGTCCCTGTATTGCTTCCTAGAAATTGTGTCTAGTCATAAGGTCTTATTGAACTGAATACGAGATAACTTACATGGAAAAAGGAAATGGATGATAGCTTAACGTAGAGTACTAGCATTCGCTCTTGAAAAGCTTTTTCTAAAGTTGTATGGATGTGTGAGGATTAGTATAAATATAATACAGACTGCGTTTTATTCTAAACTCCATGATGTGAGTTTGGTTATTGAGTGCTTTCCTTTTATGTCTTCTATGAAGTTCCTTCTTGAATTGAAAAACCTGGGATCTAAGCACACACTGCAGGGTTTTCTTACTCTTTTTTTGCTTCTTTCATTAGGGCTGTCCGTGTTGCACCATTCTCCAATAGGTTAGCTCATGCGGTTCCTGCACATATTCAAGGGCTCAGATGCTTAGCAAACTTTGAAGCATTGAGATTTGCAGATCCCATACGGCTTCTTGCAGAGAAAATGGTTAATAGGATGGTCACGAAGAGTGTTCAGAGCGGAGGAAAATATGTTTCTGTTCATCTCCGTTTTGAAATGGTTTATAATTCCTGCCAAATACTCCAATTCTGCAATTTTTAACTCATATTTCCATCATTTCATAATCTCGATTTTCTTTTCTTCCAAAGGACATGGTCGCCTTCTCGTGTTGCGAATATGACTTTGGGGAGACGGAGAAGCTGGAAATGGACATGGCCCGGGAAAGAGGGTGGAAAGGAAAGTTCAGGAGAAGAGGCAGAGTAATTAGGCCTGGTGCTAACCGCATAGACGGAAAATGCCCTTTAACCCCACTGGAGGTATCACTTAAAAACTGCCTCGCCTCCCCAAGATTTCTGAAAATCTTAAATCCAGTGACTGTAAATCACAATCAACTTTTCGGATAAAAAGGCATTATGGAACTGATACATTTTGGTAACATCACTCTTTAGGTCGGAATGATGCTCAGGGGGATGGGTTTTAACAATAGCACCTTGGTTTACGTTGCCGCCGGAAACATTTACAAAGCTGACAAATACATGGCTCCTCTTAGGCAGATGTTTCCTCTTCTCCAAACCAAGGATACTCTAGCTACCCCTGAGGAACTTGCTCCGTTTAAGGTAATCAAACGCCAATTTCTTTGCTCATTTGGACCTAAAACACTATGATTTAGACAATGAACTTCATATATGCAATTGCTTATGGAACATATTGATGGGAAAATTCTCCTCGCTTTGATAGAAAAGTGTGTCAACATTTCAAACGAGGGTATTTTGGGAAAGAGTGATGGAGAACATTGATGTCAAAGAGTTTGGTGAGAATGTGTTAAATGGTCTATGATGGCTTATAAAGTTACGAGTTCCCTCCTTTTAGAAGCCGGTTTTTGTAGGAAAGAGAACTTTATGTCCAGGGGAATCAGAATGATTCTATTATTAGGTTAGTTGTGTTAGGTTCATATCGATTTGTATCAACAACAACATAAAATAAAAAGTAGGTTGTCAAGTAATTAAAGCAATTGCTCATAAAACCTGTAGGCTCTCCCGTAACATGCCTCACATTTGAAAGCTTTTGATCAAATTGCTGTTTTTGTGAAACTGTAGGGCCACTCATCAAGATTGGCTGCGCTTGACTACACAGTATGCCTCCACAGTGAAGTATTTGTATCCACACAAGGTGGAAACTTCCCCCATTTCTTGATAGGTCACCGTCGCTACCTTTACAAAGGCCATGCCGAGACAATCAAACCGGATAAGCGGAAACTAGTCCAGCTCTTCGATAAACAGAGCATTAGGTAATTGACGTGTGACCTACTTGACATACCTCAAACTTATAGATTCCTCGACTTAAAAGCATTTTTTCGGTTTGTATGTTGAAGATGGGACTACTTCAAGAAACAAATGCAAGATATGCTTAGACACAATGACGCAAAGGGAGTCGAATTAAGGAAACCCGCTGCATCGCTCTACACGTTCCCAATGCCCGATTGTATGTGCAAAGAACCTGATCCCGAACCTGAAACCGATCCAGCCTAAACATTGCAAAGTACGACAATTGTTTATGACGCCAAATATACATGTAACTTATATATATATATGTTGTATCATGTTTCTTGATATGGATTTTTGTGTGTACATAACATTCTTTCAACGTTAGTGACCATTTTTTACCCTTTTGTTGTATTTTTTGCACATTTTGGTCCCTATTTGATAATCTTCGTAATGGACAACTTATGGAGATTCATTCTAATATACATGTCTTTCTTTTTTCCAAACAATTTTAGGATTTAGTAGTAAAGTAAAATATTATCATATATCTAACTGAGTAGTGAAAAGCTCTCACGATAGTTCTCATGGAAAGAAATTACTCAGCTATCCATAATGAATCCATTTACAAAAGACAAGACACTAACCCTAACAATTTAGAATAGTTTGTTCTTCCTTGCAGAGGTACGCAGATGTTAGATATCAATCTATTTCAAGAAGAAAAGGAAAACAGTCCAGAGATCATCCACGCGAGGGATTTGCAAATCAGAGGATGACGACTTCACATTTGGTAGAGCCTCTTGGGATTTCGAGGAGCTTCTTGAAGATGTCGTCTTTTGTTGAAGAAGAATCCAAACACAAACACAGAGTGAGTCTCTTGAGGATAACCGAATTCTTTAGGATGTATCTTACTAGCTCCATTTCAGCAGCACATCCGCTGATCGGGCGTTCGAAAACAACAAACTCGAGAGACGATAGCAAACACTCAGGCACAGATGAAAAGCTGATTTGATTTATTGCCTCATAACCACCACTGCATACCTGATAAATAAAAAGAGGGTTAAAACGCAATGGAAAGATACAAAAAATCTTTCATAGAGATGAAAAAACTCATAAGGTTCAGCAGAACATCACCACAGTGAGTGATTTCAAGTTCGGGAAGCTCTCAAGAAAGGTTGGTAACCATATCAAATTGTACACGCAGAGAGTGACATGCAGGCAAGACATGTTATCAAACTGAGGCAGCGGTTCAAATTTCGAGTATTGATAGAAGAGCTGGAACCAAAATGAAAAAGAATGTGGGTCAGAGATTTTCATGATAGAAAATGTACATGTCCAATACCGGAATTGACATATATACCTCGAAAGTGTCTCTCGCTACTGTGATATCCCTGAGCTTTGAAATCACACGGAGAAAACTGCGGAGTCTATCTCTTTCTAATGAAAAGATTGGGTTGTAAAAAAACCCGAATATAAAGTCGAAATCAAGATATAACTTGGCATTGGAATCTATATTGACTATTACAAAGCTTTTTAATAATTTAGCTTTGATGCTAAAAAAGCACAGTCGAGGAGCATCAATCACAACTCTTGGATCAATGTGCCAAAGTATTCTCATAATGAGGCTCTTCAATGACTTAGAGCGCACCCGAAGGACTTTTGCATCAGATTTAAAAAATATGTCAATCTTCAACTCCTCCAGGACAGGGCAGGAGGAGACAAGTCTCTGAAAAGTAGCCTCATTGGGAAATCGGATAAAATCTATATGCATAGTCTTCAGACATGGTAATGAAACAAACTCTGCATTAGCCAAGGGCACAAAATGAAGTTCTAAGGATACCAGTGTCTCACAGTTAAAAATGCGTGGGGGCATGGGCATCTCATAAGACTTTGCAAGACACAGATCTTGGATCTTACGCTTGACTGCAGCATCAATCCATGATGTGAGATTAGGGGCAACATCTACATTATATTCATTTCCAGCAATGGTTAACTTGAGTTTGTCTATGCATGAAGAAGCCCTACTCGAATCGAAAAACCTGTCACCGAAACTCACAAATGTACTTAAATCTGGGAATTCTCGAGAATCCAATTCCAAACGATGAACACAAAGCCAGAGAGTCCTCCATCTGGTGGATAAAACGCTTGTCCTCACAACATCCTTTGTGGGAATATGAGAAAGTATATGAAATATCAAAGGATCAGGTAATTCGCTAATCCTATCTTCCTGTTTCGATTTCTCTCTATCAACCATTTGTATTCTTTCTGTAGACACTCTTCTGCATAACAACAAAATTGAAGAACGAAAGTTTCAGAGAGTCGATTAGGAATTACAGAAACATATAGGTTACTATCAACATTATCGGGAAACCCAGTCAAACAAAAAACAAAAAACAAAACCCTAGAATAAAATTTTCAGACATATATCCCAAAACTAAACTTCTCCAATTCCGACAGACAGATGATGAAAAAAACTATGATTAACGAAGATAACAGATGAGGAAAGGTTTAAGGAACGAAGATAACACATAGCTTGCGACCAACCTAATCAACACTATCTGCAAACTGAGTAATAAAAACAAGACCCAAAATTATAAATTTCAGACAGTAATCAAACAGATGAAAACAAACTAAGATTACCGAAGACAAAAGCTGAGTAAGGATGGAGTAATGGTGGAAAGACGAACCCAAAGACTCAAATCGATGTTATCACAGTTTTCTCTCGACGAAGCGGTTTCACCTTCTACCTTGGAATCTGTTTGGTTGGATTCTTTTGGGCCTAGTGGGCTTTGTAACTAGAGTAAGCTTATGTCAAATCGGTTGTGAACGCTTGCTATTTTTTTCTTCTACATTAGCTTATTTTAGACTAGATTTAAACTTCATCATATTTTTATTCCACCACATCCATCTATACTATTAAAACAGAGTAATATTTTATAACCAAACAGATTTTAATCAAATCTCATTCCGGATATCTAATATCCCTTCTTTTTTTAATCCTGTTTCCAAACAGAAATATTTTATTTTAAAAAAATCTGATAAAATCTTTTCAATGTAATCTACTTATTTAATTCCTTTTTTTCTCCTACTATCTCTATATCCAAACACGAATTTTTAAGGTAATTTAACATTATGTATACATGACTAGGGGTGTCAAAATGGGTCATGGGTCATGGGTCGATCCAATTTGACCCATAATCCATGACCCTAATGGGTTAATTTTTTTGATCCTAAATGGTTGATGGGTCATGGATCAAATGGGTCATGGATCAAATTGGTCAATTTGTAATGGATCATAGGTCAAATGGATGACCCGTTTGACCTATCATCATGATATCATCATACATAATTATGACATCATCACACATTATTACATTATTATGACATCATGAATACATTATTATGACATCATCATGACATCAAAATAATATTACCTATAATACCATCATTTTTTCTCAAAAAACAATAATCCATCATTTTCCCGCCAAAAACGTGATTTCACATTTTCTCACCAAAAACGTGATTTCGCATTTTCCCGGCATTTTCCCGCCAAAAACGCGATTTCACATTTTCCTGCCAAAAACATGATATCACATTTTATCGACAAAAACGCGATTTCAAAATTTTCACGCCAAAAACGCGATTTCACATTTTCCCACCAAAAACACGATTTCACATTTTCCCGCCAAAAACGCGATTTCACATTTTCCAGCCAAAAACGCAATTTCACATTTTCCCATCAAAAACGCGATTTCACATTTTCCCGCCAAAAACGCGATTTTGAGTTTTTCCGCCAAAAACGCGATTCCGCGTTTTACCACCAAAAACGTGATTTCGCATTTTTCCGCAAAAACGTGATTTCGCATTTTTCCGCAAAAACGTGATTTCGCATTTTTCCGCAAAAAACGCGATTCCGCGTTTTTCCGCCAAAAACGCGATTTTGACTTTTCCCGCCAAAAAACGCGATTCCGCGCTTTCCCGCCAAATACGTGATTCCGCGTTTTCCCGCCAAAAAACATGATTTTGAGTTTTTCCGTCAAAAACGCGATTTTGTGTTTTCTTGCCAAAAACGCGATTCAGCGTTTTCCCGCCAAAAACGCGATTCAGCGTTTTTTCGCCAAAAACGCGATTTCACGTTTTCCTGCCAAAAACGCGATTCCGCGTTTTCCCGCCAAAAACGCGATTCCGCGTTTCTCCCCAAAAAAACGTGATTCCGCGTTTTTAATTGATTTTCCATATATACACATTAAAAATACATAAAATTGTCAAAATAAATAATTTAACACTACTTAAATATGTAAGAAACAAAAAAAAAATATTTATAATTTAATTATTTTATTTTAAATAATTTACTTATTTACATGAAATTGTCAAAATACTAATTTACTTATTTTTATTATCATAGGTTCCATAGCAATATAACACAAAATGGATTTTGATTAACAAATTGATTATTGTAATATTTTGATTAATGGATTTTAAAAAATTGTATATGCACACAAAATATTTTAAAAACGTAGAACTATTAAAAATAACATATCACAATTATTTTTTTATTATTTTGAATAACTATTTCAGTTATTATTAATTTTTAAATAATAACATGTAATTATTTTGTATGAATTTGAAATTTTAAATAATAAAATATTTAATAACTATTTAAAAAGTTAATTATTTTTAATAAGTTTAACTATACATGAAATTGTTTTAATCACATTTTCTTTATTTTTTCATATAAAACATTTAACTATTAGCTAAAATTATATCGTTTTTAAGGTTATCACAATATTTAACTAGTTAAATATCACAATATTGATATTCTTCTCTTGATAAACACAGGTTCGAGTCAAGTCATAGCGCAATCCTCAACACTACCAACTTAGACGATTGAGCCATGATGCTAGTGGGTCGATAATTATATGTAAAAGCTGATGACTTGGAGTGACAGTTGGATTCGATCTAATTGTTTTTATAGCTATTAGCGGATTGAGCTGGAGCATTGAAGATCTATCTCTATATTTCGATTTGGTTGATTTTTATGTTGAGACTCCTAAGTTGTTATCTTTAAGAGTTGTAACATTCACTGTTTTTTAGTTCGTTGTTGAATAAGTTTGTTTAGTCTTTAGTTTTTCCAATTGGTATTCAAACTTTGTACAATGAATATCTTATAATATTTTCTTAACTGATTTGGATTATTAGAAATATCTCATTTTTCTTAATTGGTAAACGGCTTATAAGAATATTTTTAAATTCTTATGTATTTTCTTAAAAAAATAATTGTTTTGATTTATTGTTTATATTTTGTACAAATAGTAGATTTTGGTTGATGTACTGGTTTAAAAACGAAGTGGAGTATTAATTACTATTAAGTAAATCTTTTCAGGAATTAAATACTTCTCTAATATATTTTAAAAGAAAACACAAAGCGAATCATATATGAATTTTAAATATATACATTGAAAATTTAATTATTTACAAAAAAAAAATAATTTTAATTTTGTTAAGTATTTTTACAAATCTACGAACATAATAATCAGTTTTAATAAACTAAATTAAGTTATTTACTATAAATTAAATTAATTATTAACAAAAATAATAATTTTATTCATAATATGGTAATACACATTATATTTCATTTGAAATATATTCAGCTAACTATTTCTTGATTTTAATCTTATAGAGAAACAAAAAATGTCAAAAGTATATAAATTTATTTCATAATTATTTATGTTCGTATTTATAAAAAGTATGAAAATTAAAATATGATATAAAATATAGTTTTTGTGAAAATATACAAAATATAGATTTAGTGTATCACCACAATTTAAGTTGGAAAATATCATTCAAATCCATTAGCAATATCATTTCCATTTATTAATATTTTCTTTTTATTTTAAAATTTCGTTTTAGAAACTAACAACTCTAAATTTCATTTTAATTTATCTTTTCATTCGGTAGTTTAGTATTTCAAATCGTATTAATTATTCGATGAGAATTTTTATTTTTAAGCAATCAAAAATCTTTTTTGGTATCATTTAATTTAATATTCTATTGTTTCCTAATTTTCAGCCTTAAACAACTCAACATTATATAAAAAGGAAGTACGTGATAGCATTTTTGATTATTAGCATTTATTTCAAAATTTATTCAAATTTGGTTAGTTATTATTACTACCTTCAAAAAGGTATTCAAAAAGGTATGAAAATCCATAACAATAATTTGGATATTACGATCGACAAAATTGACTAAATAGTTGCAGAAGTGATCAACAAAATTGAGGTATGATATTACGATAACTAACAATCATATTTTCTGGATTTATTATTGATAAAACAAATATACGATTAATAAGTATATATGAGTAATCATTAGCACTCATTTTTCTAAATTTACAAAAGATTTGATGTTCGAACAAAAATTATTCCTTCAAAGTTTCGTAATTTCCAAGCATGTTAATTTGATTAACCTGCATAAATAATAATACATTACATTTATAAAACAATGTCATTAACTAAATATATTGTTATCTACATTAGATTCAAAACATCTAAATCTACCTAATTAATTTTATTTGCATCAAATCTCTAAAATGGAAAAGATTTGTTAGAGTTCAATCGCATCCCGTGCACTAGATTTTCACTCAATCATAGTAAAATATTGTAGATAATTTGACTTTAAATTAAGTGAATAGGTAGAAACTTAATAGAAAAGTAAAGTTTTATTTTGTTGATTTTTAAAAAATATACCATTGTATGAACAAAAAGATAGTTAAACTGTGTGAATTTTTAGTAGAACTTTACAGATTTTAGAAGTGTTAAACTTTAATTGGATAAATTAAAACTTTAATAATTTTAAAATAAAGTTAAAATTTACAAGAATTGGCACTTAAAATAAAATAAATATTCAAAGTCTGAGACGGAAAAACAGTAAAAGATATGAGATGGGTAGATAGAACGATTTAGATATGAGAATAAATAAAAAACTGATAAGGTTATATTTAAATAGAAAACCGAGTATAAGCAAAAGACAGATGCCAGTAGTTGAGATTTTGAACGGTTCTAATGTATATTCACCATACATGTAAAAGTCTAAGCGATTAGTTTGAGCTTGATTTAAAAACTTTTGTTATGTGTCACTCCTACAATTAATTTCATCTGTAAGTTTCCGAATATGATAAAGAGGTGATTAATAGGGACTTTAACCTTAGGTTATTAAAGTATTTCAAAAAAATATTGTAGAGAATTTGATTTTAAAATAATGGGTAGCGATTTAAAAAAAAATTATGTCTTATTTTGTTGGCATTTAAAAAATAAACCATCGCAAGAACTTAAAGATGAAGTTAGACTGTGTTAATTTTTACTTATTATTTTTAAGAGTTTTAACAGTGTTAAACTTTAGTTGGATAAAGTAAAACTGTAAATATTTTAAAATAAAATAAAACTCTTCAAAGTGTCACACGGAAAAACAATAAAGATAGCGAATTAGATATGAAATTACAAATAACAAAATCGATAAGATTGAGTTTGAATTTAAATTAAAATTCTCGCACGGAAAAACAGTAAAAATAGCGATAAAGGAGCGACTTAGATATGAGATTACAAATAACAAAATCAATAACATTGACTTTGAATTTAAACTTGAGTATAAGAAGGAGACGGATGACGATAGTTGAGTTGAAATTTTGAACGGTTCTAATGTATCACAAAACGGGTAAAGGTCTAAGCGATTAGTTTGAGTTTCATTTTTTTTTTGCTGATGTGTCTCTTCCACAATTATTCTCAGCTGGACGTTCCTCGATCTGATAGAGATGAGATTGGTAAGGAATATAACTTTAGATTGTTAACGTACTTTAAGAAATTGTTGTAGAGAATTTGACTTTAAAATAATGTGTAGCAATTTAAAAGAAAAAATTAAGGTTTAAGATTTTGTTGGTTTTAAAAAATTAACCATCGGAAGAACAAAAAAACCTAAGTTAGGATATGTGAATTTTTAGAAGAATTTTACGGGTTTTAAAAGTGTTAAACATTGACTGGGTCAATTAGATCTTTAACAATAATTTAAAATAAAGTAATAGTTTATAAAGTTTCATAATTAAAGTAAAATAAGTATTCAAAGTCACAAGAAAAAACAGTAAAGATAGCGAGAAATGAACGATTTAGATATAAGAGGGAGATGGATGACAAAGTTGAGTTGAGATTTTGAACGATTCAAATGTATAATAACAATACGGATAAAAGTCTAAACGAAAAGTTTGAGCTTGATTCAAAAATGTTTTGATGATGTGTCATTACCACAATTATTATCAGCTGGATGTTCCTCGATCTGATAGAGAGGTGATTAGTATGAACTTTAATTTTATATTATTAATGTATTTCAAAAAAAATATTGAAGATAATTTGACTTTAAATTAATAGGTAGCGATTTAAAAGAAAAAAAAATAAGGTTGGATTTTGTTGGTTCTTTAAAAATTAACCATGGTATGAACAAAAAGACAAAGTTAAACTGTGTGAATTTTTAGAAAAATTTAACGGGTTTTAAATGTGTTAAACATTAACTGGATTAATTAGAACTTTAACGATAATTTAAAATAAAATAATAGTTTATAAAATCTCACAATTAAAGTAAAATAAAAGTATTCAACGTCTCACATTGAAAAAACAGTAAAGATCGCAAGAAATGAACGATTTAGATATGAGATTACGAATGAAAAAACAATAAGATTGAGTTTAAACCCGAGTATAAGAGGGAGAGGGATGACAAAAGTTGAGTTGAGATTTTGAACGATTCGAATGTATAATCAACATACGGATAAAAGTTTAAGCAATAATTTTGAGCTTGATTCAAAAATATTTTGCTGATGTGTCATTCCCACAATTATTCTCAGCTGGATGTTCCTCAATATGATAGAGAGGTGATTAGTATGAACTTTAATTTTAGGTTATTAATATATTTGAAACAAAATTAATAGGTAGCGATTTAAAAGAAAAAAATAAGGTTTATTTTGTTGGTTTTTTAAAAATTAACCATGGTAGGAACAAAAAGACAAAGTTAAACTGTGTGAATTTTTAGTAGAACTTTAAATATTTTATAAGTGTTAAATTTTGATTGGATAAATTAAATTTTTAAAAATTATAAAATAAATAAAAATTTCTAAAATCTCGCACTTAAAATAAAATAAAACTTGAAAGCCAAAGACGGAAAAACAGTAAAATATATAATATGGCTAGAAAAGAACGATTTAGATATGAGATTATAAATGATAAACTGATAAGATGGAGTTTGAGTAGAAAACCGAGTATAAGAAAGAGACGGATGACAATAGTTGAGTTGATATTTGAACGGTTCTAATGTACAATCACAATACAGTTAAAATAAAATAAAAGTTTTCAATTGTTCACATAGAAAACCAGAAAAATGAACGATTTAGACAAGAAATTACAAATGAAAAAACCGATAAGATTGAGTTTGAGTAGAAAACCGAGTATAAGCAAGAGACGAATGACAATAGTTGAGTTGACATTTTGAACGGTTCTAATGTATAATCACAATACAGTTAAAATAAAGTAAAAGCTTTTAAAGGCTCACATAGAAAAACAGTAAAAATAGCAAAATTGATCCCGCTTTAGATATGATATTACAAATGAAAAACTGATAAAATTGAGTTTGCGTAGAAAACCGAGTATAAGCAAGAGACAGATGACAATAGTTGAGTTGAGAACATCTAATTTTATAACATAACATATTAAAAATGTTACCTACAAAAAAAATTATATATCTAAACACCAATATTACCCGTAACCTCATCTAAACCCGTTACAATAAGTAAACAACTTATGAAAACTAAACCCACAAAGGATTTTTTTTATGTCTAATCAGGAATTGTTGTGTTTCATATTACGAATATTATATATACAAAAATAAAGTATTGTTAAACCCAAAATAAATCTGTCTCATATTACAACACGTTCGTTCGCAACACCAATTATACTAAACACAATAAAGACAATATATATTACAAAATTTCATAAACCAAATAAATAAAAAAATTCCCGTGCGGACGCACGGGTTATAATCTAGTGATGGTTTAAAAGATGAATATATCACGAAAGAAGATCATGTAGATCTTTGGCAGTCACTCAAAGATAGGTTTGATCACTAGAAATGTGTGATCTTACCAAAAGCGAAAAATGAGTGACCGGTTTCAGGATTATAAAAGTGTTACTGAATATTATTTCGCTCTGTTCGGAATCACTTCCAGGATAGTGTTATGTGGAGAAAATATCATCCTCTTGATTTGGCTGCAACAGATCAGAAAGTTCACAAAGGAGAAGATGAGAAAGTCATTGAACAATCTGATCATGGAGGCGTGTTGGAGATTCAAAAATTGTTTCATTATCATCCTTTAGAAGAATCAGAGCAAGAGAATCGTGGCACCAACCTAAAGATACATGTGGATCAAGGTGAATTTTTGTGCTACAACTCATAATCAAGGAATGAGAAAATTGGAGAGAAGAGGCTGTTTCTAGACGAGGCTAAAAATAAAGCTCATGCAACCTTAGAAAGGTATAACTTGTTTTTTATACATGAGTCTTACATTCTGGATTTTGAGTTGCTGGAAGAAGTAGATTATGGTGATGAAAAGCGTTGTGTATTGGAAGAAGTGTATGAATTACATGAGTCACTTTTGGAGGAAAACAAGTTAAGTGATCTAGAGTTATGTGTGAAGGATTGAAAGCACATATGGTTGTACTATTTTTGGAAGTTGGGAATTCTCGGTTATGATCTAAAGTTACTTACTCATCGAAAGAGATCAGAAGAAGTGAATTTTATTTTTGGAGATTCAACAGTTCAGAAGCAAGAGAAGTGTACCAAGCTTTTAATATTTGAAATTCTGAAATCAAGTACAAGGGAGCAAGTTTCAGACATCAAAAAAATCAAAGGAGATCAGTTTCAGGGTTTTGGGCATAAAGGAAAAAAGCATAGAAAATTCAAGCTGTTCAAGGAGAATGGAGTTGCATAAATATATTCACTTGATAACTTTCTGTTTTTCAGGGATCATAACACTACAAGAAAACACAGTTTTTGCGACCCCCAAAAGAGTCCCAAAACGGTCGCAAAAACTGTATTTACGACTCATGTAAGACTATTAAAAGTGGTCGCAAATTTTTGGTCGCAAAATAAAGTAGTCGCAAATTTACGACCACTTTGTGACGACATATTTTAGTCGTTAATAAGCGACTAAATTGACACTTAAAGTATTGGTCGTTTATTAACGACTATATAGTGACTACGTTATTTTTGCGACTCTTTTCAGACTCACTCAGGAGTCGTATTATCGAGACTAATTAAGGACGGTATTTTAGTCGTAGATTTGCGACTGACTCAGGAGTCGTTTTATCGAGACTAATTAAGGACGGTATTTTAGTCGTAGATTTGCGACTGTTTTAAGATGGTCTCAAAGTGGTCGCAAATTTTTGCGACTAATCTAAGACTACTTGTGAACAAATCAGTCGCAAAAGCGTCGCGTATTAGCAACCAATTTGCCACTCTTTTTGTTCTTGTCTTGTTGGTCGCAAATCAGGCTTGTCATGTTTGTCGCAAATCAATTCCTGTACATTCAAATCCAAAATCTAAAAAAACTAAAATCAAAAAAATCATTCAAACATAAGTTTTTTTATACAAAAACACTTACAATACAAAATATCCAATACCAATATCCAAAACAAAACATTGATGAATCAACAAAAACAAAGCTAATAGTATTTTTAAGAGGGAGAGATTGAAGAATCGTTTGTGCCTGGTTTGATGGTTCCTGCGGTGGCTGGTACAGAGGCTGGTGTGGTGGTTGCTGCGGTGGCTGGTGTGGTGGTTGCTGCGGTGGCTACTTGAGAAGCCACAAACGATGCAAACGCGGGATCATTTTTTTTGAGGTACGCCTCCAAGCTTGAGATCCGAGATTGAGCAAGTCGTTGCTCCTCATCACGTTGAGCATTTTCCGCTTCTTGTTCAGTGATCTTCTGATTTGCAACTTAAAGTTGGTTTTGCATCTCTAAAATCGATGATGAAGAGTTTGCATAACTTTCTTTGCTTTTCCCGTTGTTGAACAACTCGCCAAGCTCGCAAAGTCCAAAATCATTTCCTTTCTCATCTGTTTCATTAGACTTAAAAAACAAAACACAAAAACACAAAATGATTCACAACCAATTCACAAGAATCACTCAATCAACCATTTCAGCAAAAAAAAATGAACAGACTGAAAGAATTTAAGTTTTGTTTGCTGAACAGACATAACAAAATACACAACAAACATACATAAAAACAGACTGAAAGAATTTGAGATTAAGAAAACAACCTCTTGGAAACTCAAACAAACATACATATACACAGCAACAAACAGAACACAGTATACAATGCAAACTCAAAAAAATCAATGCAAACAGACAGAACACAGTATACACAACAACAAACAGAACCAATGCAAACTCAAAACCTCTTGGAAAAAAAAAAAAAAGTATACATAACCACATAACCATCGACCCAAAAAACAAAAAAAAAACTAGAAAACAGAAAACATAAATTACCTCTTGAAAACAGAACCAATACACAGCAAACAGACATAATATCCTGGCATAAATCATCTACTATGCAAATGCTTTGAAATTGTATTTCTATGCAAAAATTTGGAATTTTTACATTTAATACAAGGACAGTGAAACCTACCTCCACTGCTTTGCGCTAGTGGTTGGCTATTAGCAAAATTCATGAACTGATCCACCCCCGCCAAGAATTCACTGGAGATATGATTTGTGTGTGGATCGATCCTATTATACATCCACTCTCGTGATGAATTCCACATTTTTTTAGTTTTTGTGACTCACTCGAGTTTTTTTTCCTTCGATGAATGTAAATGTCGAGAGAGGGGTGTGTTATATTTATATGCAAAATTTTGAGACTCTTTTGCGACTCTAAAATACAGTCACAAAAGTTTGGTATACCAACTTATTTCTCGTATTTTCCACGTTTTCTACCAACTTTTAGCGACCACTATTTTTTTTAATTTTCCGTAGCAAATTGGTCGCAAATTTGCGACCACGTTTGCAACCAAATTTATCAGTCTCAAATTTGGGACTACTTTTGCGACTACCTTTATTCGTCGCAAATTTGGGACTACATTTACTAAACAGTAGCAAATAAGCGACTCCCAAGGACCTAAAAAGTTCAGAAAAAAGAGTCCCAAGATCAGAGACAAAATCAGGGGATATATTCATACTCAGTGAGAAGCCCACCTCGTAACAGATTCAAACCTTATAACCCCAGCAAGTGGTGTGATTTTCATAAAATCGAGGGCCATTCGACTGAGGAGTGCCATGAGGTGAAGAAGCAGCTCGCCGCCAAATTTGCAGCAGGAGAGCTGGATAAAATCGAACTGGAGAAACCTCCTCCGAGGAAGAACTATTACCCAGCTCGAGACGATGAAAAGCGGGATCGCCCGTCCGAGGATGATCGTACGCGAGAATGTTCAGCCGAGGACGCGACGAGGCGAGATCCCCCCAAATACAGGGAAACAGACCTACCTCCTCCCAACACGAAGAAAAGAATTAACTTTATTCATGGAGAATCCCAGCTATGTCGCAACTCCGTAAACTCAATTAAGAAACATCAACGAAGGGTAAATACCGACGTACATGATAAGACCTCGTTCAAGGGACCTGACACACAAATCTCGTTCTGGGTGATATGCTCAAATTAATACCCTATAAGTACTAAAGCAGTTGTTGTAGTATATGTAGGGGGTCGAACACAAGAACTCACAGAAACACACAATAGATTATATAGATGAGAATTAAGCTAAGAGATCAATGATATTGAAAGCAAGCGTAAATTAAAATGGTTGTAAATTCGATTGGAGAAAGATAGGTTCAGGGTATTTCTCAGGGAATCAATGAATGCAGATAAACTAACTAGTCAGGATTCAGATTTAGCGCGGTTCTTGAACTCAAATCACTAAAGTATAATAAACCAACTCTCGTTGCAATAATTATCTAAGTCTAAATCCTAGAATTCCAAATCTCTTTGCGAAACCTAAAGTCTAAACTAGCTTTTAGTTCAAGTTTGATTTGTTCACAAAACAACTAAACCAAATCTCTTTGCGAATAGTTATTTTGCTCACCCTAAGTTCTATCAGGTAATTAATCGCACTCTCGTGCCTAATCAATTATCCTAAGATCTAAATTCCAGATTCGTCAACCTAGAATTAGCTTTGAACACAACTTACGGTAAAGAACTAATACAGATGGTGAATCATAATCAACTAATCAACCTAGCATTCAGAGAAAACCCTTATGACAACCCTAAACCTAAAGTAGATCTACTCAGACATGAAAATTGAAGCAATAAACATGTTTGAATAAATCATCAAATTGTACACGCAGAGAGTGACATGCAGGCAAGACATGTTATCAAACTGAGGCAGCGGTTCAAATTTCGAGTATTGATAGAAGAGCTGGAACCAAAATGAAAAAGAATGTGGGTCAGAGACTTTCATGATAGAAAATGTACATGTCCAATACCGGAATTGACATATATACCTCGAAAGTGTCTCTCCCTACTGTGATATCCCTGAGCTTTGAAATCACAGGGAGAAAACTGCGGAGTCTATCTCTTTCTAATGAAAAGATTGCTTTGTCAAACAAACACCCGAATTTCAAGTCGAAATCAAGATATAACTTGGCATTGGAATCTATATTGACTATTACAAAGCTTTTTAATAATTTAGCTTTGATGCTAAAAAAAGCACAGTCGAGGAGCATCAATCACAACTCTTGATTAAAATAATTTAAATTAAAATACTGAACCAAAGATAAGAGAAATTAAGATAACCAAATTAATAACCCGATAAATCCTATAACATTTTCATATAACTAACTGAGTAGTGAATGTCAAAAAAGAAGAAGAACAAACTTAGTGAAAAGCTCTCATGGAAAGAAATTACTCAGCTATCCATAATGAATCTATTTACAAAAGACAAGACACTAAACCCTAACAATTTAGAATAGTTTTTTCTTCCTTGCTCAGGTAAATAGATGTTAGATATCAATCTATTTCAAGAAGAAAAAGAAAACAGTCCAGAGATCATCTGGGAATCTCAACGCGAGGGATTTGCAAATCAGAGGATGACGACTTTACATTTGGTAGAGCCCCTTGGGATTTCGAGGAGTTTCTTGAAGATGTCATCTTTTGATGAAGAAGAATCCAAACACAGAGTGAGTTCCTTGAGGATAGCCGAATTCTTTAGGAAGTATCTTACCAGCTCTATTTCAGCAACATATCCCTGAATCGGGTCTCCGAAATCAACAAACTCGAGAGACGATAGCAAACACTCAGGCACAGATGAAAAGCTGATTTGATTTATTGCCTCATAACCACCACTGCATACCTGATAAATAAAAAGAGGGTTAAAACGAAGATAGACATGAACTTCATAGAGATGAAAAAAACACTCATAGGGTTCAGCAGAACATCACCATCGTGAGGGATTTCAAGTTTGGGAAGCTCTCAAGAAAGGTTGGTAACCATACCAAATCGGATACGCAGAGAGTGACATGTAGGCAGGACATGTTACCAAACTGAGGCAGCGGTTCAAATTTCGAGTATACCAAGAAGAGCTGAAACCAAAAAGAAAAAGAATGTGGGTCAAGACACTTTCATGATAGAAAATGTACATGTCCAGGACCGGAGTTGACATATATACCTCGCAAGTGTCTCCCGATATTGTCACATCCCTGACCTTTGAAATCCCAAGGAGAAAAATGCGGAGTGTATTGTGGAGACTATTTCTCGGTGATGAAAAGCGGATAAAAAGATATAAACTGGCACTGGAATCCATATTGGCTATTATAAAGCTTTCTGATAAGTTATCTTTGATGCTCAAAAAGCATTGTCGAGGAGCATCAATCACAACTCCTGAACCAAGAACATACCAACCTCTTCTCATAGTGAGGCTCTTCAATGAAGTAGAGAGAACCCGTAAGACTTTTGCATCAGAATTAACATCTTCGTCAATCTTTAACTCCTCAAGGACAGGGCAGGATGAGACAAGTCTCTCAAAAGTGGCCTCATTGGGAAATATGATAAACTCTAAATGCATAGCCTTCAGACAAGGCAAGGAAACAAACTCGGCATTAGCCAAAGCCACCAGGCAAAGTTTTAAGGATACCAGTGTCCCACAGGTATAAAGGCTTGGGGGCATCTCATAAACCTCTTGTAAAAAACACTCAACAAACAGATCTTGAATCTTACGCTTAACTGCAGCATCAACCCATGACGTGAGAGAAGAGGCACCATCTACAATGTCTTCATTTTCAGAAATAGTAATCTTGAGTTTGTCTATGCATGAAGCCCTACTCGAATCGAAAAACCTGTCAACGAAACTCACAAATGTACTTAAATATGGGAATTCTCCGGAATCCAATTCCAAACGAGGAACCCAAAGCCAGAGACTCCTCCATCTGGTGGATAAAACGCTTGTCCTCACAACATCCTTTGTGTGAAGATGAGAAAGTATCTGACAGATCAAGGGATCAGGTAATTCGCTTATCTCATCTTTCCTCAACCCTTTGCAACGAGCCTGTTTCGATTTCCTTCTATCAACCATTTGTTTTCTTTCTGTAGAAACTATTCTGCATAGCAACAAAATTAAAAAACGGAACTTTCAGAGAGACGATTTGGAGGGGCGTATGAATTACGGAAACATATAGATTACGATCAACCTAATCAACAAATTTATCGGGAAATTGAGCCCGTACACATAGCTTGCGACCAACCTAATCAACACTATCTGCAAATTGAGTAATAGAAACAAGACCCAAAAATTATAAATTTCAGACAGTAATCCCCAAAATTCTAGCTCAGGCCGAGACAAACAGATGAAAACAAACTAAGATTACCGAAGACAAAAGCTGAGTAAGGATCGAGTAATGGTGGAAAGACGAACCCAAATACTCAAATCGATTTCACCATTAGAATGAGGTTTCCCGGCAAGGCGTTTCAATGATTTGGTTAGATTCTTTTGGGCTTTGTAATTAGAGTAAGCCTCTCTCAATCAGTTGTGAACTAGCCTAAGATTGGAATCCAAAGATTTTAGATTAATAATTCTGAAATTAAAAATTACCGATAAAAAATTAAAAATTACCGATAAAAAATTAAAAATTACCGATAAAAAATTAAAAATTTAAATTCTGAAATTAATAACTTTGCGTAATTAACATTTGTATAATTAAATTTTAGATTAGTATCTGCATTTAGTTATCATGAAATAAAGATTTTAGATTAGCTATAAATGAATGAGAAGATTCCAAAAACAGATTTCAAATCTTTTTTTTTACACCACATATTTCAAATTTTATTATATAACTTAAAATTGAATCTAATTTGATAAATAAGTATTATTTTTTTTTAATATCATTTGAGTAGGCATGTACATTCAGATACTCTTGTCGGGTTCAGGTCAATATTTTGGGTTAAGGGGTTTAGGTACCAATTCGATATTTTTGAAATGCAGATCTTGGATTCGGATCGGTTCGGGTATTTGATTGAAGAGTTGAATTTTTTTGTTGGTACAATTCGGCTCGATTATTTATTATATGAAAGTATCCAAAATATCTAAAAAAATCGATAAAAAAAAACACATTATTTAAAGTCTTTTATGAGATTTCTTGAGTTTCAACATCTTTAGACGATGAACACTTAGAGAAATCAAATCAATGGAACCCAAAACATCAAAGATATACATTTAGTATTAGATGACTATACACAAGTATAGAAGAATATACACACATGACTATTTGATCTTAGTAGAGATGACTATACAAAAGGGGAAAATCCCATTTTTAACGAGTACAAATTATTAACAAAATTTCACTTTCACTTTAAACCATCAAACAAACAAAAACTCACAATTTCACTCTCAATTTCGCGAAAGATTCTCCGGAGAATCGTACCGACGGTAAGGTTTTTGAGAAATCTCCCTTCGATGACGATTCCATGACCATGTTCATGTCTATCGCCGAAGATATCGATCGATCTTACTCCCCCCCACTACGATTTCTACCAAAACTCTTGCCCATCCGCCGAGAGAATAATCGTTAAAGGTATCAGAGAAACCTACAACGCCAGACCTAGCATAGCGAGGTCAGATTTTCTGATTCATTGCTTTCCCTTTCTCGTCTGTTTTGATATAGTCTGGGTAATCTTCGATATCTTACTGTTGGTTTTGTTCTTAAGAAACTTAGACGAGACAGAGAATAAGCTGAATTGCTTATCTTCAAATGAAAAGGAAATGGCCTTATAAAGACCTTTTGTGCTTACAACAAACTACTGAAAATTCAGCTATGAAACATATAAAGAACTAGTCTAACTCCTACTAATCCGGTGGGACTTATTCAAATAAGATAATGTCAAAGTTTTAAAAAAACCAGAGCAGAGAAGTAGACGTTGTATTCCCACGTCTTTTGACTTTATTCTTCATCCTCCCCTAAACTGGAACGACTCCTTCCAGTTTACACTTCCTTAATGCTCAATCCCATCTTTCCTCTAAGCTTCTCAAACACCTCAAGTTTCACAGCCTTAGTCATAATGTCTGATACTTGATCTTGCGTTGGACAATAATCAAGTTGTATGACTCCCTCATTCATCAATTCTCGAAGAAAGTGAAACCTGACATGTATATGCTTGCTTCTCACATGTAGAACTGGATTCTTCGGTAGTTTAATAGTGGAACTATTATCACAGAGCAGAATTGTACCTTCCTTTTGACTGAAACCGATTTCTTCTAACACGTTTCTCAACCAGACTCCTTGACATGCTCCATAAGCCGCTGAAACAAACTCTGCTTCTGTTGTTGACAGTGTCACAATGGGTTGTTTCTTAGACGCCCAAGAAACAGCTCCTCCTCCCATCATGAATACATATCCAGACGTACTTTTTCTGTCATCAGAATCTCCTGCATAGTCACTGTCAACATATCCAACCAATTTCTGCTCTCCTCCATACTTGTATCGAATTCCAAATTCTCTTGTCCCTTGAACACATCTCAGAATTCTCTTTGCGGCTGTCATGTGCAGCTCGTTTGGGTTTTCCATGTACCTACTAACCAGATTTACAGAGTAGATTAAATCTGGTCTTGTAGTAGTAAGGTACCTTAAACTTCCGACGAGCTGCTTGAACGTAGTTGGGTCCACTGCATCTCCACTTCCTGATTTAGTTAACTTGTGACCAGGGACTATCGGATTCTTCACTGAGTGGCAGTCTTCCATTCCATATTTCTTCAAGGTTTCTTCTGCATACTTTCTCTGGTTTATGAAGATCACATGCTCATCTTGGATCACTTCAACTCCCAGGAAGTATTTCATCCTTCCCAGATCAGTCATCGAGAACTCCTCCATCATTGACTTCTTAAACTCTTCAAGCATTGACATTGAATCTCCTGTGTAGATGGGATCATCAACATAGAGACTTACAATCAGTATATTATTTTTTTCTTTCTTCACGAACAAGGTGTGCTCACAATAGCACTTTTCGAACCCTTCCCTCATAAAGTAGCCTTCAATCCGACTGTACCATGCTCTTGGAGCCTGTTTCAGGCCGTACAACGCCTTTCTCAACTTGTAGACCTTATTGGACTCAACTTCTATCTCGAACCCTCTTGGTTGCTCCACAAAGACATCCTCTTTCAAGTCTCCTTGTAAGAACGCACTCTTAACGTCTAACTGAAACACCTTCCAGCTCTTCTCTGCAGCTATATAGCCAATATTAATCTTATTGTATCCCATCTTGCTACTGGTGCAAAAATCTCATGAAAGTCCACTCCTTGCCTTTGGTGATAGCCTTTTGCAACCAATCTTGCCTTAAACTTATCAATCTCTCCATTTTCATTCAGCTTTGTCTTGAAAACCCACTTGACTCCGATCACTTTAACCCCCTCTGGCAACTCAACCAGCTCCCAAGTGTTGTTTTCTTCTATTCATGATATCTCTGCCTCCATTGCCTTTCTCCATACTTCATGTTGTGCTGCATCTTCAAAGCAGTTGGGATCGTCTGGTCTAACAAACATTGCTAGAATTTCATCTTCATCTTCTGTTATGACGATCCCTGCATTTCCTGTATCAAAATCCTTGAACCAAACTGGTTTTCGGATTACCCTCTTAGACCTTTCTCTCACAGGGATCGCATGACTGTGTGGTGTGCTGGTTTGTTGAGGCGCTTCTTGTGCCTCGGCTTCTTCTTCAGTATTAATGTTTTCAGCACCCCCCCCCTCAACTTGCCTTTCTGTAACTTCTTCTTCTGGCTCGTACTCATTCCAGGTGAGTTCTTTTTCTTGCTGTTTTTCTTCCCATTCCCAACCTTTGTTTTCATCAAAGTGTACGTCTCTACTTATCACAATATGCTGTGTTTCGGGGTTGTAAAAACGATATGCCTTTTACTCTCTGCTCACTCCAAACATCACACATTTGGTGCTTTTCTCGTCAAGCTTAATCCTCCTCTCATATGGTACAAGAGCATAAGCAATACTCCCAAACACCCTGAGATGATCCATCGATGGTTTCTGATTGCTCCACTTCTCCTCTGGTGTGATATCGTTTAAGGCTTTTGATGGACTCTTGTTCAATATGTAAACAACATATTGAACTGCTTCTGGCCAAAAACGTCTTGGAACACCCATCTCTAGCATCATACATCTTGTCATGTTCATGACACTCCTATTCTTTCTCTCTACAATCCCATTTTGTTGGGGTGTATACGCGGTTGTGAGCTGACGTTTGATACCAAATTCTCTGCAGTACTCGTCAAACTCCTTAGAGTTATACTCTCATCCCCTGTCTGAGCGTAGACACACCAGCATTTGCCCCAATTCCCTTTCTGCTCCAGCTTTAAACTCCTTGAAGACTCTAAAAGTCTCTGATTTATCTGACAAGAAGTAAGTCCAACACTTTCTACTGTAATCATCTATGAAATTTATGATATACCTCTTTTCACTTTCTGATGTTGGAGTAATTGGTCCACATATATCCGTGTGGACCAATTGGAGCCCCCTAGTTGATATGCACAAGGAATACTTTCACGGTTTTGCTTTCCTCTCATGCAGACATCACAAACAGCCTCTTCTGCTTCTTGACTGAGCTTTGGTATTCCAATCACCATGTCCTTTTCTGCTAGTGTTCTTAAACCTTTGTTGTTGAGATGACCAAATCTTATGTGCCATAAGTCATTTGTTTTCTCCATCACCTGCAGACATCGGATTTCCTCCACTTCCTTCCTATCTCTGACAATGGCATAAATGGTAAACATTCTGTTTTTTGACATTGTCGAGTGCATGATCATCTTTCTCTCCTGTTTGTGCCATACTTCACACACACCCTCTTCAATGATGATTCGCAGTCCTTTCTCATGCAGCTGTCACACACTAAAGAGATTATTCATTAGTCCAGGCACAAAATATACATCAGAGATCACATGAATCCTCCCCTTGATCTCCAATCGCATCTTTCTACAGACATTCTCCTGTCATCTCCCAGCTTTACGTTTCTCTTAAAGGTATCATCAAGTTCAGTAAACCACTCCCTTGAGCCACACATATGGTTATTGCAGCCTGAATCCAGGAACCAAACTTGTTCCTTTTCAGTTTTGACACTCTCAATGCGTGCCATCAGAAGTAAATATTCTTCTGTTTCAACATAATTTGCCTCCTTGTCCCAGTGTGGACATTCTGACTTGTATTGACCCATCTTATGGCATTTGAAACACTCCACATTTTCTTTGCTGAAGTTTCCACGGCCTCTTCGTTGATATCCACCCCTGCTTCTTCCTCGGACTGGATATCCTCCTCTGCCTCTACCATTGTTTGGTTTCCATTGTCCCTCAACCTTAAGAGCTTTCTCTTCCCCTTCATGTCTGCTCATGTTTTGCTCATGAACCATCAACGAACTCTGCAGACCATCTACAGTCATGTCTTTGATATCCTTTGATTCTTCAATCGCACATACAATGTATGTAAATTTCTCTGCCAACGTCCTGAGGATCTTTTCAACGACTTTCGAATCAGGCATGTCTTCTCCAAGATTGCGCATGTCATTGGCAATCTCCATCACACACGAGAAGTACTCTGTGATTGTCTCTCCTGGCCTCATCTCAAGATTTCAAAGTTTCTTCTCAGCCTCTGCAATTGTGCACTCTGCACCCTATCATTCCCTTAATATTTCTTCTTCATCGACTCCCATAACTCCTTTGACGTGTTCTTTTTGAGAATCGTCTTCAGAATCGTCTTGTCAATTGAAGCAAACATATAGTTCTTCACCTTGTGATATGTGACTGTCTTCTCTGATATCTTCTTTAGCAGCTCGGTTCTCTGTGCACCTGTCAGGACCGTTCCTCTCTCTTGGCTTGGAATCCCTATCTCGATTAGATCCCACCACTCCTTTGACCGGAGCAAATTCTCCATGAGCATAGCCCAATGCTCGTAATCTCCATCGAACTTAGGGATGATCATCATGTCTTTGTCGCTCATTTTTTTGACTATTTGATCTTAGTATAGATGACTATACAAAAGGGGAAAATCCCATTTTTAACGAGTACAAATTATTAACAGAATTTCACTTTCACTTTAAACCATCAAACAAAAAAAACTCACAATTTCACTCTCAATTTCGCGAAAGATTCTTCGGAGCGGTAAGGTTTTTGAGAAATCTCCCTTCGATGACGATTCCATGACCATGTTCATGTCTATCGCCGAAGATATCGATCGATCTTACTCCCCCCACTATGATTTCTACCAAGAATCTTGCCCATCCGCCGAGAGAATCATCGCTAAAGGTATCAGAGAAACCTACAACGCCAGACCTAGCATAGCGAGGTCAGATTTTCTGATTCGTTGATTTCCCTTTCTCGTCTGTTTTGATATAGTCTGGGTAATTTTCGATATCTTACTGTTGATTTTGTTCTTAAGAAACTTAGACGAGAATGAGCTGAATTGCTTATCTTCAAATGAAAAGGAAATGGCCTTATAAAGACCTTTTGTGCTTACAACAAACTACTGAAACTTCAGCTATGAAACAGTTAAAGAACTAGTCTAACTCCTACTAATCCGGTGGGACTTATTCAAATAAGATAATGTCAAAGTTTTAAAAAAACCAGAGCAGAGAAGTAGACGTTGTACACTACAAGAAAAATTGTCTATTGCCAGAATTTTGCCACAAATTTTTCGTGGTAATTATTTTTTACCACAAATTTACCACAAAAAACGTTTTTTTAAATTTTGTTGCATTTTGTGTCAAATTCGTGACAAATTTGCCACGTTGACCAATATCGTGGCATTCCGTGGCAAAATTTGCCACAAATTACCACAAAAAAATTGTGTCAATATTTGCCACAAATTATAAGAATTGTTTTCTTGTCAAATTTGCCAGACACAATAAACGTGAGAATTTATGGCAAATTTGCCACAAAATTATAGTCTTCGCCACAAATTTAATGAGATAACCACAGATTTGCCACAAATTTATTTGTTGCTATACGAAATTCTAAACCCAAACCCTAAACCCTAAACCCTAAATCCTAGCTAACCCTCTAACCCTTAAGCATAAACTCTAAATATTAAATTGTAAACTAGATCTTTCACATAAACATCAAATATTATACAAAAAACTAACACTTACAAAAATTTCAAATATAGTCATTTTATAAATCCTAAATTCTAAGCCCTAACCACAACCCTTAACCCTAAACCCTAAATCTCTAACCCTTAATCATAAACTCTAAATCTTAAATTGTAAACTAGATCTTACACAAAAATATCAAATAATATACAAAAAATTCAACACTACCAAATTTTTTTAAATATAATCATTTTATAAATCATAAATTCTAAACCCCAAACACAAACCCTTAACCTCTAACCCTTAATCATAAAATCTAAATCTTAAATTGTAAACTAGATCTTACACATAAATATCAAATAATATACAAAAAATTCAACACTTACTATTTTTTAAAATATAATCATCTTATACATCATAAATTCTAAACCCCAAACACAAACCCTTAACTCTAAACCCTAAACCTCTAATCCTTAATCATAAACTCGAAATCTTAAATTGTAAACTAGATATTACACATAAATATAAAATATTATACAAAAAATCCAACACTTACAAATAATATACAAATAATATTTTATCTGAAAATTGATAGATTTAACTGATACATATTAATAATTTCAGATTGATTTTCTTTGGTTCTAACAGTCACAAAGAAAAAAAATTCAAAATTTTTCACTCATTCATTCATCTCAAACATTTCATCTTCTCTAAAATATTTTTCAAATAAATATGTTCCTTAGATTTATTTTGTAAGAAAAATGTTTCGAAAAAATATTTAGTTTGTTATTACTTTTCAGTTTAATTTTAATTTTTGTTTATATTTATGGTATTTACCTTGGAGAATTTACTCCAAAAGAACTTGCCATAAATATTATTATGATTCTTTATGTGCTAATTTTCTTAAAAAATCAATAAAATTATGTTTCTAATAATATTACTTTTATAACAAGTTCTAATAATACTGATCGACATCAAAATGCAAGACAAAAAAATTATTCATTTAAAACTAAATAAAAGTGGAGAGCCAATAGAAAGAGATCACTCGGATCGATGACGTGGCCAAGTCTCACTCTTTCTTTCCTTAGGCGTAATCGATGACGTGGCTGTCTCTCTCTATCTTCTCTCTTTTTCTTTAGATCTCTAGATCATCTTCAATGTATTCCCTCTATAAAATTTACAAATTAACTTATTATTTTGTTTTCTTTCAAAACTTTCACAAATTGTGATATTATTTGAATTTAACAATTACAATATCATAAAAAATAACAAAACAAAGCACATTTTAATTTAAAAATCACCATTTGAATATTTTTCCCATACATGATCAATTAACGCATTTCGAAGTGAGAAATGAACGTTTTTATCTTTGATTTCTCTAAATCGAGCAAGAAAATTTTAGAACCGAATATTTTCGTCCTCAGCTACTTCTACCTCTGGAGGTGGAGCTTCTCTTCCAACTTCAATTGGAGCATCGAGATCGCGTTCATCCTCGATTATCATGTTATGTAAAATTACACATGTAGTCATTATGTCATGTAACACATTCTTTTTCCAAAAACGAACCGGTCCTTTCACAATAGCAAATCGCGACTGGAGAACCCCGAAGGCACGTTCTACATCTTTCTTACATGCTTCTTGTCGCGTAGCAAAATATTTTTTCTTTGCACCCATTGGCTCGTGAATAGTTTGCACTATGGTAGACCATTTCGGATATATACCATCAGCCAAATAATAATCCATATTATATTCTTTTCCTTGAATGGTATAATGAACAGGAGGAGCGATACCTTGAGCAAGATTGGAGAAAAGATGGGAAGATTCCAACACATTGATATCATTGTTAGTGCCTGGCATTCTGAAATAAGCATGCCATATCCATAAGTCATAATCTGCCACAGCTTCAAGAATTATTGTTGGCGATCCACTACGGCCTGCATATTGTCCAGCTACACAAACATCTCCATGTTTGTCTTCATTTTCTCCAAATATAGGTGATGATGAGATAATTGGCGGATCACCTTCTCAACGACCAAGTGGAATAAAAAAATCCAAAATGAAAAGAAAAATTGATGATGGAACATCGGCTGTTATCAACTCTTTAGAAGAAGGAAACAAGCAACTTTTGGAGCAATTAAAGAAGACAAGTGCCCAAAGACAACAACATTTGGATATTCAAAGTAAGAACTACGCCTTAAAAGAATTTAAGGAAGAAAATAAATTTTTGTTTCAAAACTGAATTCGATACAAGATCCGAATCTTCGTGCATATGTTCAGAGTGAACAAACACGGATTTTACAAAAAAGGGCAGAGCAACAACAAAATCAACAAAATCCACCTCAATCTAGTTCATTTGGACAATATTTTAATGATCTTGGTGGATCTGAAAGCGGTTTACCATATTATTATTAGTCGTTTTTGCATTAAGTTTACTTTATGTTATTTCTAATTTTGGTATTTTTATGTATTTTTAAATTGAATATTAGTTTATGCTATTATAATAAAATCCCATCATCATATCTATAAATTTTAATCGAGTCCAAATATATTTTAATTATTTAGTTATATTAAATAAGAAGTGAAATTATTACAAGAATATTTGATGAGTGATATTTTGTTGTGCTGTTGTGCATATGTGACAAGTACATTACTTAAAACTTTTTGGAAAATAATGAAACCATAAAATCATTGTCTCGTAATATTTGTTAAAATGAAAAGTACAGTTTTTTAAAAAATGATAAAATATGAAGGACTAAATTATAAATAAAAAAGTTCAACTTGAAAATGGAGTTACTCCATATTTGGAGGAAAAAATGGCATTTTCCTATTTTGCAGTTAAAAATAGAGTAAGGTTGGAGATGATTTTACTGCAAAATAGCATTTAGAATAGAAATTGGGTAGGGTTGGAGATTGCTTTTTCTTCGTCCCAAAAGTGATAAAAATTCAATAAATTTCTTTATGTGTGTGTCATCCTTAGAAGCTGCTTTCTCTTGAAAACCAAGAAGGCAACAACGCAAATCTGCAACATTGATGCAAACCCAGCAAATACCAGACCCACAGTTTTCCCAGCAAATACCACACTTTTCTCCGACTGCTTGAAGATCCGCGGAGGAGGCGGAGATGGCGGTCGTGGCCGCCGTGGTTGGTTTCTATTCAATTGTGGAGGAGAAGCTAGCGCACGCGGAGGGGGACGGGATTTGGGAATCGGCGGCGGTGGAGAAGGAGAAGGAGGAGGCGGGTACTAGAAGCGGCTCCGTGAAGGAGAAGGAGGAGGCGAGTCAGGCTGAGCTCGGGATGCACTCGGAGGAGCAGATCTGGCCGGAAGAGCTTGCGAGTCAGAAGAAGATCGAAGATCTTGTATTTTTTTTTTTTGTATTTTTTGTATTATTTTTTGTCGTCAGAGCGTGATTTTTTTTTATATAAATCAATTTGGTTATTAATAATAATTATATATTATTTTTGTTAATTTTTTAAAAAATAATTTTTTCTGAAAACCACGGATTAGCCATGGGAAAATGTTGTGGCTATTCTGGTCAAATTTGTCAGAAATGATGTTGTGATAATTCCTTACAATTTGCCACAATTATTTTGTATCAATTTGTGGCTAATTTGCCATAATTATTTTCTGAATAACTTATGGCTAATTTACCAGAGAATTTCGTCATGGCATTCCGTGGCAAAAATGCCAGAAATTGCCACAAAATTCTGTTTGTAACGACTCTATAACTACAAATTAATTTCGTGGCAATTCGTGGTGAATGCCTATATTGCCACGGATTTTAGGTGTTTGCCACAAAATTATCTATGGCTATATATAGATAATTATTCTTGTAGTGGTATTCCCACGTCTTCTGACTTTATTCTTCACTTACCAGTACGAGAAATTTACGGTAGATTGTTCGTGAAACCTCAAACAATTTCTTGTTTCGGGAGTGTGTTCTATTGTGATTTGATGTTGTTAGCATACTTTGTGAACCGAATCTCATGTTTCCTTTAATTTCTTCAAGTTGCTCATCTTGCGATTGCGGAATGTGTGTGTGTTTGTATACAAGGATGTGATGCATAAGTTCTTCTGAGAAAGAAGCATCTCCGAACCAACCAGGCCTTAAAAGGGCTTGATGTGATTGACGCCATTAAGTCTGAGCTAAAGGAGTTGTTTCCTGCGCCGACATTCTTGATTTCTTGTCTTGGCTGCTAGAGAAGCCGTCCTTGTGGTAAATCTCCATACCTCTCTGCTTCTGGTTTGTCCATGTTAATATATCTGTAACGCTGAATCATGTCTTTGGAACGGAGAGCTTCCTTCACCACAAGCTAATCTCTCGGTAGTTCTTGCAAGGTTTGCTTCCAGAGAGGTTTCAACCGTCAGTTTATTCGGTAATCCTCACCTTCTTCGTGTCAACATCTCTCTCCCTGCTTTCGCTATACGGTATAGCCTATACCTGGTCGTCCTTGGAATTGGTTAACTCTTTGTTGACATGATTCTTTTTATTCTGATTGCTTCTAATGCAGGAGCACACAGCACACTGCACATTCTTTACAACTTCTCAGAAACTCAATCCAAGAACTGATCACTGGACTAAGTAGACGCAATTTGATGAGATAAGCCTTGTAATTTGTGGCCCATACATATTTGAAGCCCACCAATTCTTAGGGTTTACAAATTCCTCATCTCTCTTACGTCTTCTGTCATCTTCTTGCTTTTCCGCTCCGAGAGTTCGAAATCATGGAATTTTCCAGTATTTGGAATTCTCATCCCAAGAAATACGGTCCTGGTTCCCGCACATGGTAAGGCCTTCTTCTTCTTCTTCTTCTCCCGAGAAATAAGACCTATGGTGGTGTTTCATATTTTGTGATTCGTGTTAACGGAGCAGACATCTTCTCTGAATCCATGTAGCTTTGCTTTATTCAAAAGATCCAAACATTTGGGTGAATTGTGGGAAGGGAAATTGCTTTGTTCCTCGATGTTAGTTTTGACATATATGAGTTTTTTCAAACTTTTTTTTTTTTATTCGGTGCAATGTTAAAAACTTTGCTTTGTAAACATTTACGAAACAATGCTCTTCACTTTTTTTTTTTTTTTTTTGTTAAATTTTATACCAAGATTTTAAATTTTTTACAGAAGATACAGAGATACAACGAAGAAATTTTAAACGGAAATCTAATGACAATACGAAAAGCGACAAAGAACCAACAAAATCCCAAATGAGACAATGGACCGGCAAGCGAGACTATGAAGCTAAACCCGAAACATAACAAGGCGATAAGGCAGCAATCACGTGCCTAAGCACGGACCATCACGAATTTGCCGCAGCTCAAAGAACTGGAGTTCCATCTTAGTTGCCACGAGCATCCTTCTGAGGCACGACTTCAAATGCCGGAAAGAGCCTACAGCTTCTCCGAAAACTAACGCGATTTCCAGAATGCGTAGCGGACTAAATTGCAACTGGTGACAAGGAAGTCCGATTGGTAATCGGAGAAGTCACATCCGACCACCATTTCCGTAGAAACCGAAGTCTCCATAAGGACCAACCTCCACAGATTCAACCTAACCGAACAACAGACTGACGCCTCTACACTACACGTCTCGAGATGCTCCACCATCTACACCGTACCACAAAATCGGAGCTCTCACGAACCGAAACCAAAGCCAACTTGAGAACCTGCTGAAACCTGCCGAGACAACACACACCAACCACGAAACTCGAGACAACAGCGAGAAGACGGCTCCGGAGCAGCACCGACAGAAGAACCGAGGGAAACCACCGCCGAGCCGACCGCTTAGAGCCATCGCCGAGAAACACCGCTGGAGGAGCCGCACTTACCGGGAGAGACGAGAGCCACCACTCCGAGGCTAGCCACAAGACAACCACCTCCCACGACACCAAAACCAGAGATTGGACCCGTCCCCGAGACCCAAATCGCCGCAACCGGAGCCGAGGAAAGCAGATCTTTCATCACCACCACATCTCTGCCTCGGGAACACCGTTTGCAAACGAGGCGGAGAGGGACCTTAGTCGGGGAGAGGTCAACACCACCACCTCACACGAGACGGCCAGAGTGCACGCCGCCGGCACGAGGGCTCTAGAAGGTAACGCCGAGGAACCGTCGGCGAGAGAAACGTCGGAGAGCAAAGAGGCGTCAGAACACACCGACGGGAAGACGAAGCGGACGAAGGAGAGAACGCCGTCCCAAGGGGGCACATCCTTCCGCCACCGTGAGCCCAGCGACGCCGCTGAGCACACGCCGCCGTCAGACGAGGACCCGTCGCCGAGAAGCCACCTCCTACACGCAAACCGAGCCGACGGTCCAAAACAAGAAGCAAGACAAAACACCTACCAAAAGATAAAGGAGATCAGCGGGGTCCCTTCTCCGGCGACGGTGAGCCATCACGCGCGCCGGAGAGGGAGATCGGATGGGATTTAGTTCGTCGGCAAGTTTTGAGAGAAGAAAAGTAAATCGCCTCGTAAAGGCAGAGAGGAGGAGAGAGAAAAAAATTTCAACCCTGAACAGAGTCGTCTGCTCTTCACTTTTGTTAATGCAGATAGAATATGTTGGAAATGTTTATGGTCACAAATTGTGTGGAATATATGAGGGATCTCATCTAACTTCTTGGACTTGTGTAGCCGTGTTTGCGGGAATTAACTCCCATGGTTTAATTAGGAAGTATGGTCTTAACTGCTGTAGACAGTGCTTCCGCAGCAACGCCAAGGAAATCGGATTCATTAAGGTAATATCACTATTGTGTGTCTCGATGGGATCAATCGCTGCAATGACATTTACTTTACAAAATAATGCCAAAATAACCTTGCTTTAAAATTGATTTTATTATTCATTTTTTTTTAAACGAAAAAGGGGTAAATAACAAATCTGTCCCTGAAAGTTTAAAATATTTACGACCCAACCATTATCTATCCACCCAAACCCACCATATTCGGATTTAAGCCCGATCCGAAAACAATTGTTAAAAAAAAAGAGACCTAAAACTAAATCTAAAACGATTGATCCCGAATCTTCATCTTCTTCGCTTCCTCGCTTCCCTTCATCATTTACAGTTACAGTTTTTCTAAATCAAAATCCTTTTTTTCCCACAAAAATCAAACGTAAACAGTAACTTCCCTTCATCTTCTTCGTTTCCCTTCATCTTCTTCACGATTCAGTAACTTACCTTCATCTTTTTCGCGATTTTACAGTTTCATTGCAGCGATTTATCCCAAAATCCTTTATTTCTCACAAAATCAAATCGACTAAGTTTCTGGATAACTAGGTAACACTGGGTATGGCAAGAACAAAGAATGCCAATTTTGGTTTAGGAGAAAATGTTCCAGATCATCTGCTTGCAGAATCTGAGAGACCATCTGATACCAGACTTTTTAGTCTCTTAAGGTATCAATACCCTCTTATCGATGTAATATAAGAGGTTATCGAATCCAATTGGGATTATTCTAATCACTAAGCATGCAAGGTTCTTAAGGCAAGTCAAGCTAAACGATTGTGGTTTTGAAATTAAGAATCTAAATTAAGCAAGTAAACAACTAAACAAGATATAATCCAAATAATAAAAGCGGAACAAGAGACGAGGTTATTGATATAGGGTGATCCAAGCTCAATTAGTGGTGCTCAATTACTCATGAAGCTAATCCCTAGGCAATAGATCTCTAATCTAGATTAGTTCTCTTTCAAGCAACTAATCTCTATGCTAATTATCAAACCCATTAGCAAATCATCATTTGTGGATTATCAATTAGCAAGCATTAAGAATTATAACAAGATCAACCAAAGAAATGCCCTAAACAACTAATGTCTTAGGTTAGGAACATAAATCTCTTGTCTAGTTTGGTCTTGGCATTTCATCAAACACTTGGTGTTCATGAAATGCCCAATGATCTAGACCCACTCTTTCAAGCTAGATCTAGCATTAGGGACTCTAGACAAGAAGGAATATAAGATAATCTAATCCTAAACACCACTAATCAAACCTTAGATCTCCCTAATCAACCTCATCCCAAGATCCTAAAGACTACTCACTAATCATCATGGGTCTAACAAATCCTAGGAAAGAAGTGTTAAAGCTCATGATCAAGATGATTGAATGATTAGAAAGTAGAAGAAAGATGGATCAAATCAAGAAAACAATACTCAAATTAAAAGGATCAATCTCTTACAAATCACTCTTAGAGAGGGTTTTTGCTAGAAAAAGACTTAGCCCTCTAAAATTAGGTTTTTGGGCTTAAATACTAAACAGTAACGAACCGGGTCGACCCGGAACAAACCGGGTACCGACCCGGTTAAAGTGGGTAAAAAGTGCTTGGTATCGATCGATACCCTCGGTATCGATCGATACCTATGATATCGGGCTTGTTCTTCCAGGGGTACCGAGGTCACTCCTCGGTACCGTTGCTCCGTATTAGGGGCCGATTCCCCCGGGACTCTCCTGTGGCAATGCCGAGCTGTGACACCGAGCAGGAGCATCGGTGTGATCTCCTGAAGCTTTTGGTATCGATCGATACCGAGGGGTATCGATCGATACTGGGTGTTTTTGGCTTTGGTCTTCGGTCGATACCGAGGACACACCTCGGTACCGTTGCTCGGTGTTAAGGCTTTTTCCCCCGGGTCTCCCTGTGGCTGTACCGAGCTGTGATACCGAGCAGGAGCATCGGTATTGCCTCTCGGTATCGATCGATACTCGGCGGTGATACATCGGGTATCGATCGATGCTGGGTGTCGAGCTAGCTTTTACCTGAAAACACATCCGAAACATGCACGGACTCTCTAGGACCTAATGCAGACACACTAGACTCCTAAAATGACCTAAATGCTAAAGAAGTATCATGAATTACATGTAAATGGACCTAAACCTATATGAAACGGATGCTAGAATGATGCAAAATGTGATGATATCAATTCCCCCAAACTTACATCTTTGCTTGTCCCCAAAGCAAAAGCATCACTAAAAGTGTTCAAGTCCAAGTGCAAACTCTTAAAGTATGATCGAACATGTCTACTCAAAAGGGGCTAGCCATGCTCATCTCTACATGAACCAAGCTCAAATCTCAACCTACACAAGCTTTCAAATCATCCAATCCTTTAACATTTATTAGACTTTTTCCAAGTGAATCATGCTTATGCAAGGCAAGTGAATGCATTTGGCTAAGGTAGAGGTTTCGAGATAAAAGTGATCTCGATACAAGTGACGGTTTTCGAGCGAGGGTTTCTCTCAAAAGGAATCAACTTATGCAAAATGCTAAGAGTAAAGCCCAATAGATGCATACAAGGTCGACTTCCATCTACCCAAATGTCCCATATCGAACTTGACTCCTAATCTCTAAACCCCAATGAAGACCTTCCTAGGCTACCCTTTTTGCAAGGCATTTTGCCTTTACCACTCATATCATCTCACTCTTCTTTCTCTTTAGACACCTAGGGGATTTCCTTCTTCACCAAACGGTTTGGCTTTCAACATTTTCTTTTACTTAGCTCTTCTTTATTTTCTCTAGTCTCTCTCTTGATTCTTTTCTATGCCTTAGCCTTTTTGGCTTTCTTTCTTCCCTTTGAAGACTAGAGACTTTTCCTTTTTTACTTAGAGCTTTTTCCATAAATGACTATAGCCAACCGTTTCAAGCTTTTTGCTTATCCCCTATTCTTCTTCAACCCTTTTTCTCATTCCCGCAATCTCTTCTTTAAACCTTGTCCCAAGTTCCCAACCTTTCTAGCCTTATCCTATGTCTAACTCATTTATGCCGAGCTAGTTCTACACGGAAGTTTTCCCTTGTCGTTCTAAACTCAACACTTTTTGCCTAGTTGATTCGAAAAAGGCCTCACAATCACTCACAAATAGCATTTGGCTTGAAAAGAGGTTGGGTTAAGGGAGTGGTTAACCGTTCCAATGATGGGAATCGGCTATCCGGGCTAACAAGAGAGTGGCAAAGCGGATAAGATAGCCCAAATATGTATGTGGTAACCATGCATTCACTATGCAATGCACAAGCATGATAATTACAATGTCGAATTATGGTTATCACTTAAGTAGGAATGGACTCAAATCAACTTGCTTTAGCCAAGAATTAAGTGATGAGACATGAAATCCAAACATGGTTCGACCTTGATTTCGCACAAGAGATCTAGAGCATAGGACTTAAACTCTTAAAACAATACTTCGCAAAGGGGAATCATTCTAACTCCTAATGCGCATGCAATGCAATGTCTACGTGCTATGCATTCTAGACTCTATCCTATTTGAAATGCAAATGCATCCTAAATGACTTCTTTTTGTCTTTTCATTTTCCAAATTTTTCAAATTTGTTTGTTTTTTCTATGCCTTAGATGAATGCATGAGACTCAAGATGAAAATATAAAATAAGACAAAAACAAATGTTATTAGATACCGGTCCCTCCCCCAAACTTAAATCGCACCGTCTCGGTGTGAAATAAACTTAAGGAAAGGACCAAAAACAAGAGAAAGCTATACAATGCAAGACTTAAAAGAAATATGTACAAATGTTATTGATCGTACCTAGAAACTTTGAGATGGGGATGTAGACCCCATTGAGTAAGATGGATTACTTGAGACGGGAGACGGGGACCGCATCGCTCTCCTCTTTGTCGCCCTTTCTTGTCGGGCCGTGGGACGGTTTGTGCCAATGCCGAGCTCCCTATCCTCTCCTCGAGGCGCGAGGTTAGCATCCGTGAACACATCTTCGCTTACACCGGCTCTTGATGAGCTCGCTCCACAACCTCCGTCTTTCAACTCATTGATGGTTCGACCCATGGCTTTCACCGTCTTCTTCAAAGACTTGATCGTTTTGACCATCTTCTTCATGTTGTTGTCTTGCCACTTGCACATCCGTTGGAGGAGACGAGTTTGGTGGTGAGCGTACCTTGTGGCTTGGCTAGTGATAACCCCATCATAGGGATCAAAGTGGTAGCGCTCACTACCATAGACGGTCTCGGGTGATGCCTCATAGGCTTCTCCCTCGGCGATGTCAATTGGCTCCTCGACGGTGGTTCTCCGTTGTGTTCTCTTACGGAACGCTTGCATAGGTGGGTCGACGGTGGAGTTGTAGAGGTACTCTTGGGGAGGGATGAACATGACGTTCCTTGGATCCCGAAAATTGGTGATCGCGGGATTTGGTAGGGGGACTTGTGTCAAGGATGACTCGGTGAGTTGGAGGTTGTAAGCCATCTTTCCCTCGATGTGTCCCTTGAAGAACTTAACCTTGGAAAGGTAGGCCATATCCAAGGACTTCCAATCATATTGGCCAAGGGCTACTTTGATTCCCTTTGCCATGACAATTGGAGTTATCACCCAACCGAGGCAAATCGCCGCCTTCTTCGATTTTGTCTTCCAAGCCCAATTTCGGTAATGGAACAAGTGTCTCACTAAAAGCGTGGCTAGACAAGGAATTCTCCCCGGGCCTTCGAATGCTTCACCGTTTGCGAGAACGGGTAGGATAGGCTTTAGACCGAGCGCCAACAGTTCCATCTCCTCCGTAGTTACCGTATCAATCTCTACTTTGTGGTAGAAATTGTGGACCAACGCCTTGTGTACATACCGGATTGCCGGGTGCCTTATGCTCGCACTCTTGGAGTCACCGGCTTTAAATTCCCCGCTTGCAATTGTTGCCCAAAGATTTCGGAGTTCATTTTCCGGGTAATCGAAGTATGGCCCGCCATAAGTACCTTCTTCTCTAAATCCGAATATCTCGCAAAGTTCGTGGAAGTTGACGGTGTATGATGTTCCCTCGAGATCGAACTTTAGAATTCCAAATCCGGAGTTTCCACGCTCCTCGTCGTAGAAATTAGCTCGTAAGGTGGATAGGAACTTGGCGGTGAGTGCCTTGGTAGCTTCGTATTTCATGCTCATGAACTTCCTTAGCCCCATATTCTCCAAGAGTGCCAACACCTCGTCGCCTATTCCCATTCCCTCTATCGTCTCCATATCAACAAATTTGCCTTGCTCGGATTTCATTAGGCAAAATTTGTTGAAATACTCATGCTCACTCGGCTTTGTCCGTTCCGGCGCGGGGACCTTCTCTCTCTCGACCTCTTTCTCGGTACTCTTTCCTTTTTCTTTTGCCGCGGCCTTAGGTTTAGCTCTTGCTTTGTCCCTAGCCTTGGCAATTCCTTTTCCTTTTTCCGATGCCGTAGCTCGGGCAATTCCTTTCCCTTTGGTTGAAACCTTGGCCCGTGCCCGTGTCGATGGAGCTCCCTTGTCCGACATTGTACCTACAAATATTGCTTGAGAATAATCATGAGCATAGGCACAATTCCTTATCAAATCAACAAGGGATTACCAAAAGATGACTTTAGAGCAATGAATGAAGGTCACAATCTGCACCTAACAAGCAAATTGTTTCACTTTACAATCCCTAATTCTCAAAATCCCAACTTCTCAAAATCCCAATTTCTCAAATGAATCATCAAGTTTAAGCATAGATAAACCATCCCCAAGGTATTTGCACAAATGAATCAACAGTATCAAACCATATTCAAGCAATGTTTCTTCAAGAACAAAATCATGGTTTTCAAAAATTTAATTGAATAATACCTTGGGGAATTTGGATTAGATGCTTGAAATGATGATAAATCCAAAAAGAGCAGTGAAAATCGAGATTATAGGGTTTTGAATCACCAAATTTGGTTCAGAAAAGAGGGAGATTGGGTAAAATCCTCTCTAGAAACCCGAAAAAGGAGGTTAAGAAAAGAGGGAGATGGTCGCGACATTAAGAAAGAAGAAGAAGACTTACCTGGGTCGGGTCCTCAGTATCGATCGATACCCGGTCTCACATTACTCGGTATCGATCGATACCGAGGACTCTCCTCGGTTTTGAGCAATACCGAGGACACTCCTCGGTGCTCCTGCTCGGTATTAAGGACGTTTTTCCCCTGTCTGGATACCGAGCTGTGGTACCGACTTGTGAAATCGGTATTGGTCCTTCGTGTCACTCGGCATACCGATTTCTCTTATAGGTGTCGATCGATACCCGGTGTTACACCTGGTATCGATCGACACCTGCTGTAAAACCTAGGTATCCTCCTTTTTGCCCTTGGTCTCCCTATGCAAACTCAACAAGAACGTCAAAAAGATCTAGCAAGAGAGAAAAATAAGATAAACAAAAAGAAAATATGTACAATGATAAGCTTGGGGTGTCTCCCAAGAGCACTTTGTTTAACGTCACTAAGTTCGACGTTTGTTACCGTTCTCAAGCTAGAGGGACATCATCGAGGGGGATCGATCCTCCCTTCTCGACGGTTTGATCTGCCCGGTAGGGTTTGAGTCTTTGGCCGTTTGTAATGAAATCTTGGCCTTCTTTGTTAACAAGCACAACGGCCCCATACGGCCTTACTTCCTTAACCTCAAACGGACCCGACCACCTCGACTTGAGTTTCCCGGGAAAGAGCTTCAACCGGGAATTGAATACCAACACTAGGTCCCCAACCTTGAAGTCCTTGTGCACAATCCTCTTGTCGTGGAACGCTTTGGTCCTCTCCTTGTAGATTCTCGAACTCTCATAGGCATCGAGCCTAGTCTCCTCTAACTCGTGAAGTTGGATCAACCGCCTCTCTTGTGCGGTCTTGATGTCGAAATTTAGTAGCTTTACCGCCCATAGGGCCTTGTATTCCAACTCAAGCGGTAGATGGCATTTCTTCCCATAGAGCAAGTTGAATGGAGTAGTCCCTATAGGTGTTTTAAAGGCGGTCCGGTATGCCCATAAGGCATCATCCAACTTGTTGGCCCAATCCTTCCTTGAACCTCCAACCGTCTTCTCAAGTATGGCCTTGATTTGCCGGTTTGATACTTCCACTTGACCACTCGTTTGAGGGTGGTAAGGCGTTGCCACCTTATGCTTCACACCGTGCTTCTTTAGTAAGCTTTCAAACACCTTGTTAATGAAATGACTACCTCCATCACTAATTACCACTCTCGGAACTCCGAACCTTGGAAAGATCACGGACTTGAACAGTTTTAGAACGACTTTGGCGTCATTGGTTGGGCTTGCAATGGCTTCCACCCATTTGGACACGTAATCGACCGCCACCAATATGTATTGGTTACCATATGATGACGGGAAAGGTCCCATAAAGTCGATGCCCCAAACGTCAAACATCTCCACCACAAGGATTGGGTTTTGGGGCATCTCATCTCTTCTCCCAATATTTCCCATCCTTTGGCATGCATCACACGTGGAGACAAAAGAGTGTGCATCCTTGAATAACGAAGGCCACCAAAAGCCGGATTGCAAGACTTTTGTAGCGGTTTTGTAGGATGCGTGATGTCCGCCATAGGTTGACCCGTGACAATGTAGTAGGATCCCTTGAACTTCTTCTTCCGCTACGCACTTCCTATACAACCCGTCCGAACACAACTTGTACAAGTAAGGCTCGTCCCAATAGTATCTAGTGATGTCGTGGAAGAACTTCCTCTTCTTATACCCATCCAAAGGCGGTTCCTTCCCACAAACTAGGTAGTTGACTAGATCCGCAAACCATGGGAGCTTTTCATCTTGTAGACCGCTAGCTTCCTCCATACCATTCACGGCTTCAATTCCCCTTCTCAATACCTTCACAACCATGAGACTTTCTTCGGGAAGCTTGTCTTCGATGGGGACGAGGTCTTCTATCCTCATCCTAGACAAGTGATCCGCTACTCCGTTCTCTATGCCCTTCTTGTCTACTATCTCCAAATCGAATTCTTGGAGTAGCAAGATCCAACGTAATAGCCTCGGCTTTGTGTCCTTCTTCGCATGAATGTATTTTAAAGCCGCGTGATCGGTGTAGACAACCACCTTTGAACCCACAACATAGGATCTAAACTTCTCCATGGCAAAAACTACGGCCAACAACTCCTTCTCCGTGGTTGCATACCTAGTTTGAGCATCATCTAGAGTTCTACTAGCATAGTAGATCACATTGGTCTTCTTGTCTTGCTTTTGACCCAACACGGCTCCAACCGCATAGTCGCTAGCATCACACATGATCTCAAACGGAAGGTCCCAATCCGGTGCTTGGACTATAGGGGCGCTAGTCAACGCTTTCTTGATCTCTAGGAATGCCCCCATGCACTCTTCATCAAACACAAACTCGACCTCCTTGCAAAGCAACCGGGAGAGGGGTCTAGTAATCTTTGAAAAATCCTTGATGAACCTTCGGTAGAAACCCGCATGACCCAAGAAAGACCGGATGTCTTTGACCGTCTTAGGCGGCTCCAAACTAACCATCACCTCAATCTTGGCTTGGTCCACCTCTATGCCCTTCTCGGAGATCTTGTGTCCTAGCACGATTCCCTCACGTACCATAAAGTGGCACTTCTCCCAATTGAGCACCAAGTTTGCTTCTTCGCATCGTTGCAAGACCCTACAAAGATTGGACAAGCAAACACCAAAGGAAGATCCGTACACGGAGAAGTCGTCCATAAAGACCTCTACCATGTCCTCAATAAGATCGGAAAAAATGGACATCATGCAACGTTGGAAAGTTGCGGGAGCATTACACAACCCAAACGGCATCCTTCGATATGCGAAGGTACCGTATGGGCATGTGAAGGTGGTTTTCTCTTGGTCATTCGGGTGTATGGGTATTTGAAAGAACCCCGAATAACCGTCTAGGAAACAATAAAAAGGATGATTAGCGAGACGTTCAAGCATTTGATCTATGAAAGGTAACGGGAAATGATCTTTTCGAGTAGATGAGTTCAACTTCCTATAGTCTATGCACATCCTATGCCCGGTTATCGTCCTAGTAGGAATCATCTCATTCTTGTCATTTCTAACAACCGTCATCCCCCCTTTCTTAGGCACACAATGGACCGGGGAGACCCACGTACTATCCGAAATTGGGTAGATAATCCCCGCGTCCAAGAGCTTAAGAATCTCTCTCTTTACAACATCTTTCAAATTAGGGTTTAACCTTCTTTGGTGTTCAATAGAGGTCCTCGATTCATCCTCCAAATGGATTCTATGCGTGCACAAACTTGGGGAAATACCCTTGATATCATCTAAAGAATAGCCAATTGCCTTCCTATACTTCCTAAGTTCCACAAGAAGGGAGGATAGTTCGTTTTCATCTAGACTCTCGTTCACGATAACCGGATAAGACTCATTTGGACCTAAGAACGCATACCTTAATCCCGCGGGTAGTTGCTTTAGGTCCACCTTTGGGGCCTTTAGTTCGCTCCAATCGTCCTCCTCAAAACTAGTCTTACCCTTGCTAGTCTCTTCGAATGCTAGAACGAACTCTTCTTGAACCGTGGCACCCCGGATACACAACTCAATAAACGTGGTGTCCTTGTCGACCGGTTTGTGAGAGTCCATGAGAAGCTCATAACCTTGACTCTCCTTGCTCAAAAACCCATGATCACCGTGCTCCTTTGTCAAAACCACTTCTAACCCATCTTGCACTCTCATTTCTTCAAGTAATTCATCGGCCAACTCGTCCATAGTCTCGATGTAGAAACATTGCCCGTCTATAGTGGGCTTCTTCATCACTTTGTTGATGTCAAACTCAAGCACTTCCCCTTTACCCAAATGGAGATCTATCTTGCCCTTCCTTACGTCGATTATCGCTCCAGCGGTTGCTAGGAACGGTCTACCAAAGATAAGAGGGTCTTTTGGTTCTTCATCCATTTCAAGAACCACAAAGTCCGTGGGGACGATGAAATCCTTAACAACGATTGGTAGATCTTCAAGTAGGCCAATGGGGACTCTCACACTCCTATCCGCCAATATTAGAGAGATGTTGCAAGCTTTGTATCGCGTGAAGCCTAATCTCTTAGCCACCGAGAATGGCATGAGGCTCACACTTGCTCCAAGATCACATAAGCAATGATTGAAGGCGAGAGGTCCAAGAGCACAAGGTAAGGTAAAGGATCCCGGGTCTCCTAGCTTCTTGGGTACCATCTTCTTTTGGATAATGGCACTACATTCATGAGTTAGAATGACCATGGATTCCATCTCCTTGGCCCTTTCATTAACCGCATCTTTCAAAAACTTGGCATATTGGGGGACAAGTAAAAATGCATCCACCAAAGGCATTGTGAGTTCCACTTTCTCCATTTGCCTATCAAAAATAGCCTTATACTTGTCCATGAGTTGTTTCTTGAAACGACCCGGAAAAGGTAGCTTTGGGACATATGGCTTTGGGATGAACACACTCTTCTTTGGCTTCTCTTGAGCGCTAACAACTCTAGGCTTAATCTTCTCGACTTCTTCAATCCTTTCGTGCTCCTTCACTATCTCATCCTCTTGATGTTCCCCCCCCCCCCCACTTTGGTCCTCAATGTCCGCATTGATGGGAGAAGGGGCTTCTCTTGTAGGCAAGAGCGTGCCACTTCGCAAAGTTATTGCATTGACATACTCCTTGGGATTCGCCTCGGATTTGCCCGGTAGTTGACCTTGTGGGCGCGAAGAGGAAGCCATACTTTTGTTCTCCATGTGTTTGACCTTAGAGTTCAAAGCCTCAATCTTCGTGTTGAGGTCATTGTAAGAGCAATCCATCTTTGTATGGATCTCTGCTTGTCCCTTAAGAAGTTGTTGGAACATGGAGCTCAAATCAAGTTCTTTCGGTTGAGACGTAGGTGCTTGAAAACCGGGTGGAGCTTTTTGTTGAAATCCACCTTGGTTCCCTTGGAATTGATTCCTTGGGACAAAGGCTTGATTGTTGGTATTAGAAGCTTGTCCTTGTGGTTGAAACTGTTTTTGTGGGGCTCCTTGAGGTTGAGTAGGTTGAGTAGGGTAGACTTGATCTTGTGGGTTTTCCACATTTGTGTTTCGGTAGGAGAAATTTGGGTGGTTCCGATAGTTTTGGTTGAAACCTTGACGTTGGTAATTCCCTTGATTTTGGAAGTTCCCTTGGTTTCCCACATAGTTGACCTCCTCTTGAGTGTTCATGTCTACGTTCTCCTCTTGAAAATAACCTTGGTTCTCATCATAAGCATCCACAAAGTTGACCGTCTTTTGGGAGGACATTAGTATTTTGTCCAACTTTTCGTTAAGAGCTTTCATTTCTTTGGCCCGTTTGTTCTCTTCAAAGTCACTAGTGGTCCTTGTGGCACGGTCATAGTCGTCGCCATAGGTACCGTCACTTTGGGCCAAATTCTCGACAAGCTCCATTGCTTCCTCAACGTCTTTAGCCAAGAAGTTCCCGTTAGATGCCGTGTCAAGTAGCATACGGATCTTAGGTAAAGCACCACGGTAGAGTGTGCTTAGTAGAGAGGCGTTGCTAAAGCCGTGATGTGGGCATTGAGACGTGTAGCTTCTAAATCTCTCCCAAGCCTCATTGAAAGACTCATTGGATCGTTGTGTGAAACTTGAGATCTCGTTGCGAAGCTTGGCGGTTCTAGCCGGTGAGAAGAATTTGGCGAGAAACGCGCGTTTGCAATCATCCCACGAAGTGATAGATCCTTGAGGTAAGGTCTTTTCCCATTGGTGAGCCTTGTCACCCAAAGAGAATGGGAAGAGACGAAGCTTGAACCCATCTTCGGAGACCCCATTGATCTTAGTGAGACCACATATCCGGTCAAATTGGTCGATGTGGTCCAAAGGATCCTCCATGGACAAGCCGTGAAATTTGTTGGCTTGGACCATGTTGATAACTCCCGGTTTTACTTCGAAGTTGTTATTCTCCACCGGTGGAGCTTGAATGCCTTGGCGGTTTTGGTGAGCATTAGCGGCATCACCTTCTCCAACAACGTTTCTAGCTCTTGGTGGATGGTTGGGACCTCTTTGCCGGGCGGGTGGATGAGGGTCATTGTGCACGTGCCCTCCTTGTGCGTGGTGGTTTCCATTACCACCTTGGTTGTTGCCGTGTCCATCTCCATTCCCACCGTTCCGTTGGTGGGGAATGGCTTCATTGATGTTCCCAAGTGGAACGTTCTCATAGTGTTCCATGTTGGTCTCAACTTCTTGATGTCTTACACTTCCGTCCCTTCTTCCAAACCGTCTTTGTAATCGATGTATGTCGTCCCGTGGTCCAACTAGATTGTCGATGCCTCGAGATCGTGTATGCATGCACCTATAGGTTTAGAGAGAGCAATGGAAAGCAAACAAGATTAGTAACTTAGTAGCAAATAAAGCTTAATCTCACAAAGAGCCTAAACCTTAATGTTAAAACAAATCCCAATATGGCAACGGCGCCAAATTGATACAAGACTTTTTAGTCTCTTAAGGTATCAATACCCTCTTATCGATGTAGTATAAGAGGTTATCAATCCATAATTGGGAATAGGCTTAATCACTAAGGATGCAAGGAATCTATGTAATTTAAACTAAACAAGTGTGATTTGGGATTAAGTATCCAAATTAAGCAACTACAATAACTAAGTAAGAAGTAATTCAAATAATAAAAGCGGAACAAGAGACGAGGTTATTGATATAGGGTGATCCAAGCTCAATTAGTGGTGTTCAATTACTCATGAAGCTAATCCCTAGGCAATAGATCTCTAATCTAGATTAGTTCTCTTTCAAGCAACTAATCTCTATGCTAATTATCAAACCCATTAGCAAATCATCATTTGTGGATTATCAATTAGCAAGCATTAAGAATTATAACAAGATCAACCAAAGAAATGCCCTAAACAACTAATGTCTTAGGTTAGGAACATAAATCTCTTGTCTAGTTTGGTCTTGGCATTTCATCAAACACTTGGTGTTCATGAAATGCCCAATGATCTAGACCCACTCTTTCAAGCTAGATCTAGCATTAGGGACTCTAGACAAGAAGGAATATAAGATTATCTAATCCTAAACACCACTAATCAAACCTTAGATCCCCCTAATCAACCTCATCCCAAGATCCTAAAGACTACTCACTAATCATCATGGGTCTAACAAATCCTAGGAAAGAAGTGTTAAAGCTCATGATCAAGATGATTGAATGATTAGAAAGTAGAAGAAAGATGGATCAAATCAAGAAAACAATACTCAAATTAAAAGGATCAATCTCTTCCAAATCACTCCTAGAGAGGTTTTTGCATAGAAAAAGACTTAGCCCTCTAAAATTAGGTTTTTGGGCTTAAATACTAAACAGTAACGAACCGGGTCGACCCGGAACAAACCGGGTACCGACCCGGTTAAAGTGGGTAAAAAGTGCTTGGTATCGATCGATACCCTCGGTATCGATCGATACCTATGGTATCGGTCGTGTTCTTCAAGGGATACCGAGGTCACTCCTCGGTACCGTTGCTCCGTATTAGGTGCCGATTCCTCCGGATCTTCCTGGACCAACATCGAGCCGTGACACCGAGCAGGAACATCGGTGTGATCTCCTGAAGCTTTTGGTATCGATCGATACCGAGGGGTATCGATCGATACTGGGTGTTTTTGGCTTTGGTCTTCGGTCGATACCGAGGACACACCTCGGTACCGTTGCTCGGTGTTAAGGGCTTTTTCCCCCGGGTCTCCCTGTGGCTGTACCGAGCTGTGATACCGAGCAGGAGCATCGGTATTGCCTCTCGGTATCGATCGATACTCGGCGGTGATACATCGGGTATCGATCGATGCTGGGTGTTGAGCTCGCTTTTACCTGAAAACACATCCGAAACATGCACGGACTCTCTAGGACCTAATGCAGACACACTAGACTCATAAAATGACCTAAATGCTAAGGAAGCATCATGAACTATATGTAAATGAACCTAAACCTATATGAAACGGATGCTAGAATGATGCAAAATGTGATGATATCACCATCTAGGGTTGTTCATGAAGACGAGACACCTACGGTTTCAGAAAAAAGGAAAAAGCGGATTCCGGTGACGAAGAAACGGATTCCGATCGTACAGTTTTAGATAAAGCACATGCAACGGTATGTAACTCATTATTTTTTATATCGAATTTGGGTTCAAATTGATTGAGAACAGATTATTATTTTCCAAACGTAAAGATAATACATTCTCTGTTAATGCACACAAGTAAATATAATCTTTTTAGTTAGTACCTGAAGTTCAAATTTATGGGATTAGTAACTTGTAATTTTTTGGGTTTCTAGTAATACTGGACTAGTAATACTTGAATAGTAATACTGAAATAGTAATAGTGGACCAGTAATACCGGACTAGTAATACTGGATTAGTAATACTGGGCCAATAATATTGTACTAATACTGGAGCAGTAATGCCGGACCAAAAATTTCTAAAACAAAAAGTAACACTATATTCATATGTCTTGCAGGATTCCGAAGATGAAACGGAACCACTACAACCTTTGGATATGTGGTTCGAGCCGAGGGAGTATATGAAAAAAATCAAGGTCGGGACGAGGTGTTATGTCGGTCAAGCGGTGAAGACATTTATGACCGGGTTAAAGCATCCGCTTAAAGCAGAGGAGAAGAGTAAGTTTTTGAATCATCCTCAATTCAAACACTTCTTCCACATTCACCAGGAAACCCACCAAAAGGTTCAGGGCATGTGGATGCTTCTTGTGCGAACGGCGCACACAAATAAAAGAAGAAAGCTTGGTTCGTCGTGAATGGCGTTAGTGTGCAAGATCATATTTACCTCCAAAGGAATAACGAAACTTGGAATCGCCCATTGTGTACCTTGGACGACCCCTCCAAAGTGATTCATAGTGTGCAAGATATCTTTCGTGATGTAATCAAACGACAGTCTTCCCTTTGGAAATCTCTTACACAACTGAAGATCATGCACGGCTCTTAGAAAGAAAGGCTCCACAGAAGGTGTTTCTACTCATGTCTTGGTCTGCCCTGTAATTATGCTTGATAAAAAGTAGAGAACCGCCATCTTCTACCTATCTTCAGAAGCTCTCATTTTCAGAAGCTGTTCTTTCACATCTAAATATCTAATTTTAGCTCCCGCCCCAAAATACTTCTCCACGAAAGCCATAATACCCAGTTCAAAGTACTTGAGTGGATAGTTCCGACAGTTTAATCCTGAGATAAGGGCATGCTCCCTTACACTATAACGGATGGGCACGCCATTCACGACGAACCAAGCTTCCTTCTTTTTATCTGTGCGCGCTGTTCGCACAAGAAGCATCTACATGACCTGAACCTTGTTGTGGGTTTCCTGGTGAATGTGGAAGAAGTGTTTGAATTGAGGGTGATTCAAAAACCAACTCTTCTCCTCTGCTTTAAGCGGATGCTTTAACCCGGTCATAAGTGTCTTCACCGCTTGACTGACATAACACCTCGTCCAGACCTTGATTTTTTTTCATATACTCCCTCGGCTGGAACCACATATCCAAAGGTTGCAGTGGTTATGTTTCATCTTCGGAATCCTGCAAGACATATGTATATATTGTTACTTTTTGTTTTAGAAATTTTTGGTCCGGTATTACTGGTCCAGTATTACTAGTCCACTATTACTAATCCAGTATTACTAGTCCACTATTACTAATCCACTATTACTAATCATGTATTACTAGTCCAATATTACTAGAAACCCAGAAAATTACAAGTGCCTAATCACATAAATTTGAACTTATATTTACTTGTGTGCTTCAACAGAGAATGTATTATCTTTACGTTTGGAAAAAATAGTCTGTTCCCAATCAATTTGAACCCAAATTCGATAAACAAAAGGATGAGTTACATATCGTTGCATGTGCTTCATCTGAAACTGTACGATCGGAATCCGTTTCTTCGTCACCGGAATCCGCTTTTTCCTTTTCTGAAACCGTAGGTGTCTCGTTTTCATGAACAACCCTAGATGGTCTCTCAGATTCTGCAAGCAGATTATCTGGAACATTTTCTCCTAAACCATAATTGGCATTCTTTGTTCTTGCCATACCCATTGTTACCTAGTTATCTAGAAAGTTAGTCGATTTGATTTTGTGGGAAATGAAGGAATTTGGGACAAATCGCTCCAATGAAACTGTAAAATCGAGAAAACGATGAAGGGAAGTTACTGAATCGCGAAGAAGATGAAGGGAAGTTATTGTTTCCGTTTGATTTTTGTGGGAAAAGAAAGGATTTTGATTTGGGAAAACTGTAACTGTAACTGATGAAGGGAAGCGAAGAAGATGAAGATTCGGGATCAATCGTTTTAGATTTAGTTTTAGGTCTCTTTTTTTTTTTTAACAATTGTTTTCGGATCGGGCTTAAATCCGAATATGGTGGGTTTGGGTGGATAGATACTGGTTGGGTCGTAAATATTTTAAACTTTCAGGGACATATTTGTTATTTACCCCTTTTTCGTTTAAAAAAAAAGAATAATAAAAAGATCAATCGCCGCGATGACCTTCACTTTGCAAAACAATGCCAAACTGACTTTAAGCCCAAGTTATTGTAAGGGATTTGTTGACATTTTCGTTAAGGCTGTTGAGATGTTGAATCTTTTAGTTGCCTTGTTCTAGCCCAATTTTAGTTCTGCTATTGCTTTTCATAAATATGGTTGCCTGATTGATCATTGGCATTCTCTATAGTAGCCCTGGACATAAAAACCGGAATCGAAATACCCGAATCGAAACCGAACTGAAATACCCGAACCGAAATACCTGAATCGGAACCGATCCGAAATTGCCAAAATACCCGAACCGGAACCGATCCGAAATTGCCAAAATACCCATTGGATCTTACTCATTGATATCCATAATTATATATCCAAAATATTAAATATATATTAGATTTTTGTATATATTTTTGGTATTATGGGTATATTTTCTTTAGTTTTTTTTTGGTTTTCGGATATATTTTTGGGTTTTCGGATATAATTTCAGGTTTTCGGGTATATTATTGGTATTTCGGGTATATTTTCCTTAAATTATTTCAAGTTTTCGGGTATATTTTCGAGTTTTCGGATATAATAAATACTCGAAATCGATTAAGATCCGGAAAATTTTTCTTCTTGTTCTCGTGCAAACTTTTTTGTTACGCATGCTTGAAAATAAAAAATACAAATAAACTTTCTGTGAAAAATGGTATGTCATTTATTCACTTTGACTTCAAAAAAAAAAATCACAAATTTGAAAAAAATCTAAAAGTATCAAAAACTTTATAGGTTGTGAAAAGGGTTCCTAAAATATAGTAAGAAATTCCTAAATCGTTTCATACCATTTTCTGAACGAAACCATTTTTTTTTTTTTTTTTTTTGTTAAAAGGGTTTTCATATTGAAATTTTTTTTTTTTTTTTACTATTACAATTTAAAGCAGCAAAAAACATAAAACGAAAGCCCAAACCAAATAAACTCCTATTGGGCCCGGTTTGAAAATTGAACACAGAACCAAAAGCCCAAAAACCGACTAAACCGGGGACAACGAAAACCCTAATCGCCCTACTACGACCAGGCGATCCCGGAAGCTGCCGCCACCAACTTCACGGACGAGAAACGAAGCACCCACTCTAACCGGAGTCAAGGTTCGCCGACCAAACCGATCTCGAAGCAGAACCCACCAGAGTACAAAGACAACGACACACTCACCAGAGAGGGTTTGAAACGGGAGTTTGAAAGATAGAGAAGCGGAGCCGCCACCGGAATTCCTTTCACGTCCCGCCACCGGAATTCCTTTCACGTCCCGCCACCGTCCTCAAGCAGCGAGCTTACTCAACAATAACCGACAGTTCCCGCAACCTACCTTACTCCCTCCGAGATTCCTTTCAGTTCATGCCTACTCAACAACCTTTGACGCTCCAAACCACCACTCCGGCTCGCAACCTTCGCCTCAACGCCAACAGATCTGAGACGGAACCAAACAGAGGAGTCGCAAGAGCCTCCAACATCAACCCTTGAGGAAGCTTCACCGGACCTTGTCCTCAATAGATCCGGATCTGCGAAGGGCTTCCGCAACTTTCTTGTCATTTCTTATCTTATCTTATTAAGTTGTAATCCATCTTTACTTTCTTTATGTTGGCATTTTGGTCTTTCTCTATCAAGTTGTAATCCATCTTATCTTATTAATTTCTTATTTTTCTCAAGGTAAAAAAACTAATATAATGTTTTTGTATGAAAACATTTGCATTAGGGGGTGGGCGTTCGGATCGGGTTTCGGGTATTTCGGGTTTAGAGATTTAGGTACCGATCATGTATTTTAAAAATTCGGATCAGGTTCGTTTCAGGTTCGGATCGGATCGGAATGAATATTCATTTCAATAAAACCAATATATTTTCAAACCAAAAGTATCCAAAATACCCGAAAATTTCAGAAAACACAAAATAGGTGTATTTGATATACCCATAATATCAAAATATACATTAAATACCCGAAATACCCAAAAAATAATTAATATATTAGGGTTTATAGTTGTAATTTTGGGTATTTGGATTATATCAAATCTAAATATAATTAATATATTTGGGTATATAATTACACTTCGGTATTTCGGGTACCCATTCGGTTCTCGGTTTGGTACCGGTTCGGGTTCGGGTTCGGTTCTTCGGGTATAGGAATTTAGGATCCGATCGGGTATTTTGAAAATTCGGATCGGGTTCGGTACCAGTTCGGATTTTCGGATCCGGATAATTTGCCCAGCCCTTTTATTTTGCAGGATGTGAATCAAAGTTCGTACCGTATGATTATTCAGCAACCATAGAGGTATATGCAATGCACTGTTCATGTCTGACTTCAGACATAATCGTGATTCTTGTTCTCATTTTATTTGTGTGTTGGTGCAGTGTCTAGCGAAACGCAAGCCTGGTCACAATTCGGAAACGCAAAAGTCGAATTCAGAGAAATTGGACGCGACAATTTTGTTGTTGCAGTGAGAGGAAACAACCTTATGACAGCGTCTCACAAAAGGTTTATCTGGAAAAGGGCCTCCTCTACACTTTCTCGGGTAAAAATAATTTTTGATTTTGTGTTTCTTGGACGAAACTCTTTAAATTTTATAAGCCCTATCAGGACTATGATCAGCTCTGTTTTATGTGCTTCGTAGCTTGGTTACAAGTAAACAAAGGAAAGGCTCCGGTGAAAGCCGTTTTCAAAATGAATGGTGAAAGCCGTTTTCAAAATGAATGGTGAAAGCCGTTTTCAAAATGAATGGTGAATATAAGCATGCCGGTTCGGTTGTTGCTGAATCCAAATGCTGGTCCATGCTTAAAGGTGGTCTCACTGTTGATGAATCTGGTCCTGCCGAACTCTACTTGAAGGTATCTATATCATGGCCTCGATTGTTTCTACATTTTGAGATTTTGTTTTCGCATTAGGCGAGTTTGTTTTTCAGCAATGATGAGTCTTGTTTAATTGTTCATGTGTAGAGCGACGACTCAGCGGTTGAGATTTGGGTTGATAGCGTCTCGCTGCAACCATTCACAAAAGAAGAGTGGAACACTCACCACGAGCTGAGCATTCAGAAGGAGAGAAAGAGAACTGTTAGAATCAGAGCTGTAAATAGCAAAGGCGAGCCGGTCCCAAAAGCAACCATTTTCGTAGAACAGAGGAAACTTGGATTCCCGTTCGGATGCGAGGTAGAAAAGAACATACTTGGGAACCAAGCATACCAAAACTGGTTCACTCAAAGGTTCACAGTAATAACTTTCGCCAACGAGATGAAATGGTACAACACAGAAGTAGCCAGAGGCAAAGAGAATTACTCAACCGGACGCGATGTTGCACGGGGTCGTTGTACGTGGCCACAATGTTATACGGGACGACCCCAAGTATCAACCTCAATGGCTGAATTCTCTCTCCTGTCGCGAGTTCTACAATGTAGTGAAACAAAGGATTTTCTCTGTGGTTTCGAGATACAAAGGCCAGCTTGCGGGTTGGGACGTTGTGAATGAGAATCTTCATTTTTCCTTCTTTGAGAAAAAGATGGGTCCTAAAGCTTCTTATAACATATATCAGATGACGCATGCGTTCGTTCCAACGACAACTAAGTTTTTGAATGAATACAATACGTTAGAGGAACCGATGGATTCAGATTCTAGTCCAACAAGGTATTTGAAGAAGCTTAGGGAGCTTAAATCAATCCGGGCTCGCGGAAATATATCGCTAGGGATCGGTCTCGAGTCTCATTTTAAAACTCCTAACATTCCGTATATGAGATCATCTCTTGACACTCTTGCTGCCACCGGTTTGCCTATTTGGCTCACTGAGGTCGATGTCGAAGCTCTTCCTAATGTCCATGTAATTACCTGTGTTTTAAATTGCTCATAGCGCACCCTGGTGAGGAGGGCTGCGCCTTGCGTCTTGCGCTATAGCGCCATATGGCGCGCGCTACACATGATTCTTCCTCTGTTTTTGTCTTCAAACCTGTAACTTGAAACATTTTAAAGTGTATGACAATGTATAGTATAAATTCGATTATAAATGCATGAGTAAGTCTCAAATGAACTCTGAAGAAGCAGACATTCTTTATTAAATTGAAAACCAAAGCCAAAATCCTCACAATAAGATCCGAAAAACCAAATCATAAAAATCCATGAAAACGAAAACATGAAACAACCAAGTCAAGTCTTCAGATATAAGCACCAAAATGAAGTAAAGGTAATTAAAAGGAAGATCCAGAATCGTGATCATCTTCATGATCATCGAACTCCTCGTCGTAACCAAGATCATCTTCTCCTGCTTCATCTTCCACCTCGTCCTCGTTTTCTTCATCTTCGTCTTCATCAACCAATGTCAAGCCTCTAGGAGATGGAACAAATCTTTTGCTACCACGAGATAAACTAGCAACTCCCTTTCCCTTGTCAGCTTTATCCAAACTCGAACATGTTGCTCTGCTAATGGGATGGCTAGGTTCTTCAACACCCATAGCTTGGCTCACGTCTCTCCATCGTAAGTCATCATCAGAGAACACAAAATCATCTTCATCACCAGATAATTCATCATCCATTTTTCCAGTCAACCACTCGTTGCTGTCATCAATATCTTTCAAAAGTATTGGATCAGTGGAATCACTTCTCTGGACTCGACGTTTTAAAGCGCGATTGTACTTCAAAAACACCATGTCACTCAAACGTTTTTATGCTAAACGATTTCTTCTCTTCGTATGAAGCTGTTGGAAAACACTCCAATTTCTTTCACAACATGTTGCACTACAAGTCAGACTAAGAACCTTCACAACAAAGTCTATGAGATTTGGAGTGGAAGACCTATAACACGACCACCATTTAGCTAGTGCATTCATCTCTATGTGCCTAACTGCCAAGTTATGACCAAATACACACGTTGCATTTTTAAACGCATCCATCTATGTCATTATTTTTTTCTGAACATTAGCATCCAAAACCAACCTCTCAATGCATTCCAACAAACCTTTCTCTACTTCTTAGCATTTTACATCATCAAGATACTTGTATTGAATAGCCGGGTTAAGAAAATAACCACATGCGTGCAAAGGATGATGAAGCTGATTTTCCCATCTCTTATCAATGATCTCGAAAGATGTCTTGTATTTCTCTTCTATGTACTTAAAACTCTGCGAGATAGCCTCCTTAGCTCAATCCATTGCTGCGTAAATATAACCCATAGCTGGTTTTTTCTCTCCGTCTACCATCCTAAGCACTTTAACCAAAGGACTCGCCAACCTCATAGCAAACTGAACGTTAGTCCAAAAACTTTCTTGCAGAAGATACTGCTTTACCTTTCTTGCTCCTCCTTCCTTAGTCCACTTAGACTCATCCCATTCACTTGAAGTAATCAGGCCCTTCGGGTTCTTTTTCTGGTTGTGGAAGGGGCAAGGTCGCTAGGAGAATGAGCTTGCGTTTCACCAAGTCAAAACATGCTAATTCAAAACCCCAGGATCAAGCTCAGCATTAAAGTCTTAGATTGTAAATTTAAGTCTGTATTTAATATGAATTAATAGGTCTAGACATTTACAATTTCAGCATGTATAAGATAAAGGCGAGAGCTACCAGAAAAGGACCGAATTCTTAGCGAATATAATAATATACACCATTTTACTCTCAATTTCTCTGTTTTTTCGTCAAAAAATACAACCTAAAAAGCTAAGGATTGAGGTTGTGAGATTCTGCTCTCACAATTTGGCGCCGTATGTGGTGAGAAGCATAACAATTTCCTTCTTCTAACCCACAAATTTTATCATTCAAAAAAGGATAATGTCAGGCACAACAAGCGCAACAGCCACTGCTTCATCCGGAGTTATAAACACCTACATCCCACCAACCCATCATGACGCCATTGCTCCGGCAAACCTGGATAGAATGACAAACGTTCTCATTACCACATCGGGAGCGAGTGTCACGACTGGGACTAACGAAAATGATGATCCTTCGGGACTTGCAGCCTTAAACCAGGCGGCTCTGGATCAAATAACTGAGATCCGGAACTTGATATCGGTTCTCATAGAACAGAATCGCCAAATGGCAGCTCGCCAAGATGATCTCGAAAGAACGGCTCGGGCAAGCGCCATCGGGCGGTTCGCCCTCCCACCTGGGACACAATCCATGTTCGCCCCTGGACATGGAGGATTACTATTCTCGTCTCCACCGGTAACGAGGCTAAACTTTTCCGATATCGATGCCTCGACCAGCAGAATGGTCGGCTCAGCCACCACCTCGCGGTTCAGCTCGATGATATCGTACCCCATATTCACTCCTTCCACGATCCAGACCGCGGAAGGAGGAACTACGCCAATTGCGACCCTCCCGGGAGTAGATCCGACCTCAAACCGATTAATCGGTCAAGATTGCTCTGGGAACGCCAACGAAGTTGAGACTCGGGATAATCCCGAGGTCGAAGCGCGACCTGAAAATGGGGTCAACAACCATGCCCAGCCTGCTGGAAAATCCCTGCTCCGGTTCTCGGGAAATAACGAAAACAATATGGGACCTGGCACCTCACATGGATTTGAATCGATCAAGAAATATTACGAAGAAACTAGTGTCGAACTTCAGCGGATAATATCACAGGTCCACGCTGCTCTAAGCTCAGCACCTGAAATAGATAGGGTAATTGATGAAGTCAATCAGACCCCATTCACCTCGCAGATCGCGAGCCCCCAGCTCGGCGATGTCGGGAACATCCGATTTCCTCGATATAACGGAGAAACCGACCCCAAGACATTTATGAGAAATTTCAAATTCGCATTTTCTAGTGTACGACTACTCGGGTGCGACCTCGAGTCAGCACGCTGCCGTTTTTCGCCGAAAATCTAAAATATTTGGCCCTGGAATGGTAAACCTCCCTGAAACCGAACTCGATTGACAACTTCACCCAACTTCAAGCCGCATTCTTGAAGCATTATTCGGTATTTATCCAGATTATGACCTCGGAGGCCGACCAATGGGTACTTACTCAAAAGCCATGTGACTCGTTGCGGAAGTACATTGACAGTTTTAAAGTCGTCAAGGCAAAAATCGCCGATCTATATAACCCAACGGCCCTAAAAGCCCTTCAAAACGGACTGCTAAAAACCTCAAAATTCTTTGAGGAGATCATAGTTCGGGAGCCGGTGTCGCTAGATGATGCGCTACACCGAGCTTCACACTGGATTATTCTCGAGGAGGCGAGTGCAACTCAGTCAAAGCAGCATGCACCCGCAACCTCGACTAAGCCAGCTGATATATCATGGTTTTTACCCCTTTTAGGCCATGATATAAGTCCTTTTTATAGAGTCTTTCTAGTGTTTTGTAGTCTTTTAGAGTCTTTTACAAGTTATAGCACGTTTGGAGCATAATTGGAGATATTGGAGCTTTCTGGAACATTCTGGAGCGAAGCAGAGATCCGTGTAGCTGAGACATCAAAATCACCTGAGTATCGATCGATACTCGTCAGTATCGATCGATACCCGTCGAGGAAACAGAAGGATCGCGACTTATTGAAGAGTTGAAGAATCGCAGAATTGGCCCAGAAGACTTTGATATTTACAAGATGGCCCAGAACGTGTTTTAGCTTATAAATTAGGTTTTCAGCCACCTGTTTAGGATATGCTTTTATTTTCTAAGCTTTATTTTCTATACTTTGGTTTGAGACAAGTCTGAATCTCCCTTCGTCCGAGATCAGATCTCAAAACCTCTTGTTATTCTTTTATTGATGATTTATTCAAACATGTTGATTGTTTCACTCACCATGTCTGAGTAGATCCACTTTAGGTTTAGGGTTTTCTCATAAAAGATTTCTTTGAATGCTAGGTTGATTAGTTTATTAGGATTCACCATCTGAATTAGTTATTCGCCTTAGGTTGTGTTCAAAGCTAATTCTAGGTTGACGAATCTGGAACTTAGATCTTAGGATAATTGATTAGGCACGACAGTGCGATTAATTACCTGATAGAACCTAGGTGAGCAAATTGATTATTCGCAAAGAGATTTGGTTTAATTGATTTGTGAACATATCAAACCTGATATTAAAGCTGATTTAGACTTTAGGATTCGCAAAGAGATTTGGAATTCCTAGGATTTAGATTTAGATAATTCTCGCAACGACAGTTGGTTAATTATACCTTAGTGATTTGAGTTCAAGAACTGCGCTAAATCTGAATCCTGCTAGTTAGTTTATCTGCATTCATTGATTTTCTGAGAAATACCCTGAGCCTATATTTTCCCAATTACAACTCGTTTACTGCTTATTGTCTTTTGTTTCATCTTATTTGCTTAGCTTGATTTGACATTATACAATCTATTGCGTGATTTCTGTGAGTCCTTGTGTTCGATCCCTACACTTACTACAACAACTGCTTAATACTTTTAGGGTATTAATTTGAGCATATTGATGAAGTGCAAAAATTAGGGTTCCTTTGTCAGATATGAATGGTGAATCAAGCTCTGTAAACACTAACCACATTGATGAAGTGCAAAAATTTGGCTCAGGCTTCAGAAGAACTCTGCTGGAGACATGGATGTTATACAAAGGAACCCTAATTTGAGCCAAATTTTTGCACTTCATCAATATGCTCAAATTAATACCCTAAAAGTACTAAGCAGTTGTTGTAGTAAGTGTAGAGATCGAACACATGGACTCACAGAAATCACGCAATAGATTGTATAATGTCAAATCAAGCTAAGCAAATAAGATGAAACAAAAGACAATAAGCAGTAAACGAGTTGTAATTCAATTGGGAGAAAGATAGGCTCAGGGTATTTCTCAGGAAATTAATGAATGCAGATAAACTAACTAACATGATTCAGATTTAGCGCGGTTCTTGAACTCAAATCACTAAGGTATAATTAACCAACTGTCGTTGCGAGAATTATCTAAATCTAAATCCTAGGAATTCCAAATCTCTTTGCGAATCCTAAAGTCTAAATCAGCTTTAATACCAGGTTTGATATGTTCACAAATCAATTAAATCAAATCTCTTTGCGAATAATCAATTTGCTCATCTAAGGTTCTATCAGGTAATTAATCGCACTGTCGTGCCTAATCAATTATCCTAAGATCTAAGTTCCAGATTCGTCAACCTAGAATTAGCTTTGAACACAACCTAAGATGAAGAACTAATTCAGATGGTGAATCCTAATAATAAATCAACCTAGCATTCAGAGAAACCCCGTATGAGAACCCTGAACCTAAAGTGGATCTACTCAGACATGGATATTGAAAACAACATGATTGAATAGATCATCAAAGAAATCAATAAAAACAGGAGTTCAGAGTTGTCTCTCCAAAAACCAAAAGTAGAATCAAAGTAGAATAAAGCATAGCCACCAAAGTGGCTGTAAAATTCCTATATATAACCTAAATCACGAATTGGGGCTTCTTGTAATTATTAAAGACTTCTGGACCAAATTGCAATTCTTCAACTCTTCATTAAGTCGCGGGTCGTGTCTTGCTGCGATGGGTATCGATCGACACTGATCGTGAAATCGGGTACTCAGCAACACGATCTTCAGCCTTGCTCCAAAATGCTCCAGAAAGCTTCAATATCTCCAATTATGCTCCAAACGTGCTAAGACCTGTAAAAGACTCTAAAACACTACGAAATAGCAGAAAGACTCTATAAAACAGACTTATAGCATGGCCTAAAAGGGGGTAAGAACCATGATATATCACTGGTGAGATGGTTGGTGGTGGTGGTGAGGAGGCTGCTGCTGGTGTGAAGGCTGGTGGTGGTGAGAACGCTGGTGGAGGTGAGTAGGCTGGTGGAAGTTGATACAAGACTTTTTAGTCTCTTAAGGTATCAATACCCTCTTATTGATGTAATATAAGAGGTTATCGAATCCAATTGGGATTATTCTAATCACTAAGAATGCAAGGAATCTATGTAATTTAAGCTAAACGAGTTGTTTGGTGATTAAGTATCTAAATTAAGAAAGTAAATAACTAAGCAAGATATAATCCAAATAATAAAGACGGAACAAGAGACAAGGCTAATGATATAAGGTGATCTAAATCCAATTAGTGGTGTTCAATTACTCAAGACGCTAATCCCTAGGCAATAGATCTCTAATCTAGATTAGTTCTCTTTCAAGCAACCAATCACTATGCTAATTATCAAGCCCATTAGCAAATCATCATTTGTGGATTATCAATTAGCAAGCATTAAGAATCATGACAAGATCAACCAAAGATATGCCCTAAACAACTAATGTCTTAGGCTAGGAACATAAATCTCTTGTCTAGTTT
>PKML01024410.1:183932-194780 GCA_002933935.1 Eutrema yunnanense | reverse complement strand
GGTATCGATCGATACCTAGGACGCACCAGGCTTGTTCTCCAGCGATACCGAGGTCACTCCTCGGTATCATAGCTCCGTATTAAGGGCCGATTCCCCCGGGATTCCTCCTGTGGCAATACCGAGCTGGGGTACCGAGCAGGAGCATCGGTATTGCCACTCGGTGTCGATCGATACCTAGTGCTGATCCTGGTATCGATCGATGCTGCTTCAGTCGATACCGAGGTCACTCCGCGGTATCTTTGCTCCGTGTTAATGCTATTTCCCTCCGGGTTTTCCCTGTGGCTGTACCGAGCTGTGACACCGAGCAGGAGCATCGGTATTGCCTCTCGGTATCGATCGATACTCGGTGGTGATCCTGGTATCGATCGATACTCGGTGGTGATCCTGGTATCGATCGATGCTGGGTGTTGAGCTTGCTTTTACCTGAAAACACATCCAAAACATGCACGGACTCTCTAGGACATACTGTAGACACACTAGACTCCTAAAATGACCTAAATGCTGAAGAAGTATCATGAACTACGTGTAAATGAACCTAAACCTATATGAAACGGATGCTAGAATGATGCAAAATGTGATGATATCAGAAGTACTAATTCTTCAACATCTTTCAGTCTCTCATTTATGCGTTCGATTCTCATATTCATTCCACTAAGCTTTTCCATGATTTTCTTAAACCCATTTTCCATCACTTTTTGCAGCTCCAACACTGATATAACACTTTTTCAGCTTCAACTGGTTCCGCTTCAACTGGTTCATGTTCAGTGACTTCATCTCGAGAACCAACGTCCAACTCGTACAGATCTTTCCACCATATCTTTTTCCTCTGTACGACTAAACGATGTTTCTAACTATCAAAAATTGGATCAATATAACCTATCTCATCATCAACATCATCTTCTATAATGCCCGCCAAAAGAGCTTTCTCATCCGAGTCCGGTTCCAAGATGCTAATAATATCCTGTGAATATCAATAAATTCAACATAAAATCAAACTCATAACAAATACAATTATTACCAAATATGTTCACAAACTCTAACCTTACTACTTCAAAGCGCTTCATTTATGGCTTCCAATGGAAAACCTTTCATGCAATCTTTAGTGAACTTGTGCTTGCACATCCTCGGACACTCCTTCTCTGCGGTACGTCTTCTCAAAATTTCCCTCCAAGACGTTGAATACACTCAAATGCCATAATCTTCAATATCTCAGTGTTAAAATCATATAACTATTACTCTAATACTTAAAATCATAAGAAAATTCATATAGAGTTACCTCCAGAGGAACAATGAATCCAGAAAATGCAGTTTGTGCTTTTGGATTCATGGTGCCTTTCATGTTCTTCAACACACACCAGATCCCTTCCATACAATCATCGAATGTGTAACAGCCCCAAGGAAAATTCTCACAAGCATTCAAATCATCCACAACACTTAGAAGGAAAGAATCTATGTTTCCATCAGCCTTAGACTTTGCTTTCACTACCTTGCATAAGAAATACAAGATAGTCAACTTCTTCCGGTCTGGAGAGCTTCTACTGCTCTTCATTTCGTCCAGCTTCTCTTCCACATCTTTGATTTTAATTCCATCTTTCCTTCCAAACACATTTTCTACAAACTTCAAATCCCCCAAATTCTTATAGTTCTTGGGGTAGTCATGGCATGCAAATTCGGTTAACAGCACGTGCTCTCTCATGGAATACCTAATAGGCACTCCATTCACCACAAACCAGCACTCTCTTTGCATCTCCGTACAAGCTGTGCGAAGCAGAAGCATCCACATGCCTTGAATTATGTGGTTTGGCTCCTTAGGCATGTGGAATATATGCTTAAATTTTGAATGATTTCTGAACCATTTCAGTTCTGCTGGAAATTTCTCTATGTATTCCACTGTCTGGGTCACAATACACCTAGTTCCTAGCTTACAACCCTTGGTGTATTCAATTGGACCAAAGAACAGCTTCTCGGGCTGCAGTGGTTGGGAATCATCATCATCAGTATCCTGCAAATTCAAATACTTAACATAACTTAGTTGTTTTCTTGAGCCTAACCTGTAATTGAGCAATCCTCAATCTCAATCTCAACTATACACACTCAATTCCTAATCTCAAGTATACATACTCAATCTCAATTCTCATTCTGAATAACTTAGTTGTAATTGAGTAATAGAGCAATTCTCCATCTCAATCTCAACTATACATACCTTCGACAGTGAACGCATAGACGCTTCCTCCTCTATCGTGCCCGTTTCAACTTCCATCTGTGCATTTGTGGCTGCTTCATCAGTGCGATTGGGTGCTTCATCAGTGCGATTGGTTGCGTCTTCAGTGCGATCGAGTGCTTCTTTTGTGGTTGTGTCTTCAGTGCGATTGGGTTCTTCTTTTGTGGGATTATGTGCTTCTTCTACTCTGCCTAGATCTTTGTGGCCATCTGTGGACTCATACTCTATACCAGATTCTCTAACCCGAGCCATAACGATGAAGTTTCGAGACTACGGAGGAGGAAGAAGAAACGATGGAGAAGAAAACGAGAAATAGGCGGAGAGGAAGGAGACGGAAACGAAGACGATTGCGAAGAAGGAGTAGAGACATAGATTATCGGATTCTTCGCCGGAGATTGTATGTCGCCGATTTTGATTTTTTGAATTCTTGTCGGGATTTTTCACTGATTTGTGAAAAATAGGTTTTTACTTTGATAAATCATCCAAATCTAAATTGGATTGGGCGGGTCATCGGGTTGGGGTGAGACGGGTGGGTATTAGTGCGATTGGGTTGTAATTTTAGCAATGTATCAAAGACTAACTTGTATTTTTTTGGTTTTTTTATTTTTTAAAAAATCAAAAATAAAAGAATTATTAGAATGGTGGCATATATGATCATTTTTTATTTTTTCCCCAAACGTGGCATTTGAGCAATTCATCCGGTTTTATTTTTGTTATGGCAAAACGATGTTGTTATGCATCGTTCTTCTTCTTCTTCCAAAGGCAAGGACGAATAGTCGAAGACAGTCTCTTCGTTTGGACTTTGATTCTTTGAAAATCTGCTTACTCTGATTATTTGGGTTCTGGGTTCTTCGCACATTAAAGTAGGCCCCGATTCCTCATTCTCTTATGGTTTAAAAGTTTCCCTAGATTTGGTGATGTTTTATCTGCTAGATTGAGTTTAAAATGTGAGGCAATCCAGAATTGTTTGCGTTTTGAAACGCCATACGTGATTTCTGATGAGTTTTTGGATTCTTCTGAACAAGTGTTTACTGCGTTTGAGAAAGACTCTACTTTACCTTCTGGAAAGGTTTTAGTTTTCTCGAATTTGTATAGTTTTGCACATCATTCCTAAATGTTAGTGGAATCTGTTGAATGTTTTTTGCAAGATGATTGCTTTCAAGTCCTAATGTATTTGTTAACATGAAAACTTACTTCTATTTTGTAACGTTTCCCATTGAATTTCCAGGAGAAAAACTTGTCATATTCTCCTCGAATTCGAAGCCTCTGCATCGACATAGTCATTACTCATTAGTGCTCTCTTCTCAACCTCAGTGATGAAATTGTATGTCCTCCTCTTATGTCCTGCTACTCTCTGTGTACTTACCATCTTTCATTCTTCTCTTTTTTGTTATCAAAATCTGACATTGGGTATTGCAGAGTAAAGGCAAACGTAGGTGCACTTACCAATTTCGAAGTGCTTGACTTCCTAAACTTGTGACTTGACCTTTAGAGGCTTTAGTGAAGTTAAACACTTTTGGTAATTCGAACCATCTTTCAGGTCTTTGATTATTTGGTGGAGGAGACTGCTGCTTTCACTCAAACACGAGAGAGCGTTAGCAAACTCTCCGAGAAATGGAAAGAATTCAAAGTCGCGAAAGCTGAGATTCTCAATATCATCAATCTCCGGCCATCCGGTTTGTGGTTTTATTTGCTGTTATATATGTCTTCTCTACCAAATCTCATGAACATATCTATCATTGCGTTTAATTCCTCTTACAGGTTTTTATACTGTTTAACCTTTGTTGATTGCGACTTTAATAGATCATAGAGAAGCCCGATGATCGGGAAATCAACTCAGATGGAATACTAGAGCTCGTGCAGGATTTGCTATCGCCTCTTCCTATGAAGAAAATAACCAAGAGGAAACAGAGAACGGTGAACAATCGTAACTTTCAACTGTAGTTTTGAGTTGATATCTTTAGCTGAGAAATGATATGGAGTTACAAGATCCATACTTTTTGTTTCCCCACTCATTTACGGCAAATATCCTTTCTGTTTGCTGAATTGTTTATTTCCGTTTCCATATAATAAATTGTGTGCCTGCTGACCAAAAAAACTATATGGGTATTCTGTTATGTTAGATAAGCTATGAAATCATCTTTGAGTATTAAAAATGCTTTTGTTTGGTCTAATCAGGCATGTTATTGATTCCATCGAGGTTTACCTTTCACTACATAGACAATGTATACACTTGTACTTGCAGAACTCTGAATCACAGGTAAGAAAATGGAACATAGCAAAAGATTAACTCTGTTGTTGTAAGCTCACAGATTGCTATTCATGTCTTCTCTGATATGTGGTTAATTCATTCATCAGTTAACACTTAACACAAACCCCATTGAACCCTGTATTATGATGAGACTTACCAAGTCTTTTGCTTTGATCATCTAGAGTGTGGTTAATCAGTAGATAGAGTCAATTGTGCTTTCTGGTGATCTGAAGGATGTTAAAATATCCAGAATTTAGGATCTTGAATCTACTTTTTCAATCGTCTTTTTTTATCACGATCTAGTATCTTTCTGAAACTTTAGCAATGTCCCTGGTTACGCCTGATATTGGAGACTTTGGAGAACTCATAATTAGCTATGATCTGAGTTTTTAATATTTTATTTCATGAATTTGAAATTTCTTCCTAGTTAGTCTCTGGCTTGGTTATTGACAATACTCTTATGTCCAAAGCTGTGAGATTTTGTTTCATTCAAGAAAATGGGGGAGAGTAAAATATATTTGTGCTTGATCAGAGAGAGAGTGGAACTCAAAGAGTCGTGGCTCTACTGTTCAATCATTTATTATGAGCCAAAAAAAAAAAACTAGTTACGAGGACGAATCTTGATGCATGTGTTTTCTTGGTAACTCTATCTATTGCAGGAAGAATATTGTGCGATCCTCTTGTTCTCTTCTTCAGTTTTTGAAGGAGCCTGACCAGTGTATTGGGATGTGAACTTGAGGCTGTCCGCTGTTTACGAGTGTGAGTCATGGCGGAGAGTTTCAGGCTGTTTGTTGTTTGAACTGGTTAGTCTTAACTTAAGTCAAGGATGTGAATTCTCAGGATGGAACACATGAGCTGATGAAGTTACAACTCTATTACTGAAAAATTACTTGCTAAGAGAGGTTTGTGGCAAATACGTTTGGTGCTTGAAGCTGAATGGCCAAAGGCATTTGAGTTGGCAGGCGTTTTGACAGACAGAGATACATTGCTAGCTCACGTGCAGGGACAATTCCTGTGGCTGAGACAAGTTTTTGCAGAACAACCAAGGCTGCTGCAGTTTGGCAAAAAGGCTTACTATGATGTTGGACTTGCAAACAAAGAAAAGTTTATTGATTCAAATCCAAGCATATCTGCTCCTTCGTGATGGAGGATGAAGTAAATCCAGATTGAATTGTGTTCTTTTATCAGATGTTGTGTTGTCCTATACCAGAATCAAGCTTGTAATGAAAATTATAAGACGAGAATTAATTCAAAAATAGTAAAACGATACATAAACAATGAGAAACCCTATTAAAGTCACAAACATAAGTGAAACCCTAATTTTAGACTTTCCAACACGGGATTAACAAATTAAATCATTACTTGAAACCCTAATTAAGCCTCTTCTCTTAACTTCCCCTAAGCATTACTCTGTTTGTTGGTTGAAGTGTTTGGCGATTTGCGACAGAGAGGGCATGAGTCCTGTCGATCCAACCACTTGATGAAACAGTCTTCATGAAACCTATGCACGCAATTAGGCGGTTGGCTGAGTGGTTCCGACTCCGACATATTCTCCAGACATATCGCACAAGTATCTGATTCTACTGTCGACGAAGGAGCATAGATACAAGGCACGAAGATGTACTCTTTTTGGGTAACTTTGAGGGATACCGTCATCAACAAGGGTCCTTGTTGTGGCAAGTCTCTCCGTTGGGATTCGATAACAATCTCATTAGTTACAAGCCGGGACAAGACACGATCGTGGAGTTTTTCATGGACATGTTGATAGACAAGGTTTGGTCTGAAATCTTGGAGTCTGAGAATGATTAGTGGGTTGTGAAAAGAAGAATCTTGGTAAGATCTGAGAGTCGAGATCCTACCATCATCACTCTCGTTCACGATGAGTGCCTCAACTTGCCGACTTCTACTGATAATCACGGTGCTTAAAACACCTAACGACGACGCACCTTGAGGCGTTGCACTTGCACTGACTTCTATCTTAATTGATTCAGTTTCCATTGTCAACAACAAAAAATCAGATGAGAAAGAAAGAGAGGTTTGCAGTGTATCGAGATGATTGTCGTGAAAAAGAAAATATGAGAAGTGTGTGTGTGATATGTTATGTATTTATAAGAAAACGAACGTTAGATTATACGCGTAAATGCAATTATCTCTTTCCTTTTTTCATCATTTATTTCCTTTTTTTCTTTAAAGCATTTTCTAACGGTCATTTTAATATTTCCTTTTTTCTTTCTTGTTGGTTTGTCCTTTTTCCTGATTGTACGCGTACCGGAGTTTTAACCAAGTAATTTTTGCTAATGTTTTTCGGTTTAATATGGTTTATTGATTTAATTATTCTCCAATTTTTTAATTGTTTCTCGGTTTAATCTGGTTTAATTAATTAGGGTTTAATTCGAGCCGAACTCCTCCGCCTCCGAACTAATTGCATGGGATCACCTGAATGATTCTTATGAAGATGATTCTCTTTTTGGGATTTATTTTGACATAGACAATGATTAGTTTGTTTCAGTATTCTAAATCAATTTTTAATTTATTCTTAAACATACACAAAACCATTTTACTTACGTCAAGGTTACAAAATCATGGTTCCATATGAACATATATCCCAACAAGACCTTTCAAGTTCAGCCGATTTTTAATACGTCACTTTGATTTGTAATGTTTTGTAATACTTAAACTTAGATCACCCACGACAATATATAATATATAATTTAGTAACGATGAAAAAATTAAATGGAAATTAGAGGTTTATATAGATGTGAGAAATTAGAATTTTTTTTCCTTTTAGGATTAATTTCTTTAATCTAAATGGAAAAATTAAGATTTTTTTTTCCATTTTTATATTAATTTTGCTTCTTAAGATAATTTTTTAATTATTTTTTTGTAAAATTACCAATTATGAATCGGTTATTAAAGTTTCCGAATTTTTAAGTTTTTTTATTAATCGATTTTATTTTTTTACAACTTTGACTTGACATGTGTCGCGATCAGGTAAGTTAACAACATTGAACCATTCAGTTTTATATAATAAGATTTCTTTAATCTAAACTGAAATATAGTTTTTCCTTTTTTATTTTTTTGGTCTTTATTCATTTTCTTTTTAGGATTGTTATATACTGTTTAATGTCCTTATTCTAATCTGAAATATGATTTTTCTTTATTTAAAAAAAATTGGCTTTTATTTATAATTTTTGTTTAATTTTCTTAATCTATACATAAGTATTAATTTTTCTTTTACCTTTTAAGATTATGAATTGATCATAAATATTATTTTTATTGTTAATATTATGTGTTAAAATATAATTAGAAAATTATTAAAAATATATCAAAATATAATTGAAAATTTATTAAACATGTTTCAATATCTGATCAGTTCACTTGACATGTCTCTCTAACATAATTTCGATAACGTACAACATAATTTAGCTTTTAGTTTAGATAACATACAACATAATATCGGGTGTGGATAACGAAGATATGTGAAGCGGGTGTATATAAAGAAGATATTTCATAACATACATCATAATTTCGATTACACGGAAAATTAACTCTAGTTTAGATAACGAAGATGATGTAGCTTATGGACGAAATATGTGAGTGAAAGTTTTTTTGGTTGTAAAATTGAAAATCAAATATCAAATTGGTTATATAGAGCTGATGAATTAGAATTTATTTTCCTTATAGGATTGTATTTCTTTTTAAAATTTCTTTAATCAAAATAGAAATTGTTTTAATCAAATATCTCATTTTTTAACTTTAACTTTTATTCTTTTTTAAATTTAGCTTTTAGGATAATTTTTGGTTTATTTTTTCTTTGTTTAATTTCCTTTTTATGATGTCAATCTATTGTTTTATTGCTTTATTATAAACATAATTTTTATTTTCATTTAAAAAAAATTAAGATAAACTTTATTAATCTAAATACAAATTTTATTTTCCTTTTTTGCTAACTTTATTTTTAGGATTAAGTGTAAATTATATTTTTCCTTTATTGTTAATATTATGTGTCAAAACTTTAAGATAAATTTCTTTAATCTAAAAACAACTTTTATTTTCCTTTATTTGCTACTTTTACTTTTATGATTAAGTCTAGATTACATTTTTTTCTTTATTGTTATTATTATGTATCAAAATATAATTGGTAATTTTTTGTACACGTGTCAAAATTTAATAGATTAACTCGACACGTGTCGCGATCTTGCGAATTACTTACTTTGAATCATTCTCATTTCTAATGGATTAACTCGACACATGTCGCAATCTTGCGAGTTACTAACTTTGAATCATTCTCTTTTATATATATAGATAGATAGATAGTATGTGTCGAAATCTAATTGATAATTTTTTACACATGTCAAAATCTAATGGATTAACTCGACACGTGTCGCGATTTTGCAAGTTACTAAATTTGAATAATTCTCCTTTATATATATAGATAGATAGATATTAATAATTTTCATTTCTTAAGTTTTATTTTGTCATAATAGAAATGATATAAACTTTTAAATTTGGTAGTATATTTATAATTTTTCCTTTTTAATTTTGGTTGGTTGTAGATTATAACCTTTTAAGTTTTCTTTTGTCATTTTCCTTTATTATAAGTTTTCTTTAGTTATTCTTGTTTTTTCATTTTTTTAACTAAGTTTTCTTTACTTATTCTTGTTTTCCCTTTTTTGTAATATTGCATTTTTTTTAGTTTAACTTTTTGGTTGTGGTTGTAGATTATAACCTTTTTAAGTTTTCTTTTGTCACTTTCCTTTATTATAAGTTTTCTATATAACTTTTTGTCAAGCTCACGTCGAGGAATCCAGCTTTATATAGTAAGATACGAGCAACAAATACATGTTCTTTTGGTTTAGATTTGATTCCATAAAAACAAGAATGATCATGAATTTTTTTTTTCCGTTTAGATAAATCCATTAACAAAACATAATTTATTGAAAATCTGTACAAGAGAATTAAACATCTATACTATTAAAAGAGATATACATTTTGTGTTCAAACAAGAAAACCTTCGTATTAGGCTATTTTTTTATAGATATATAACTACTATTACAGTTGTCAAACAAGTCAATTTAATACAATATTAATAAAATTTATATTTAGAAAGATTGCACATACTAGATTCATATCCGCGTGTCCGCACGGGAATTTTTGTTTACCAAATTTTGTAATATAATTTTTTTTTTGTATTTAGATATAAATTGTGTTATAGATATAATTTTTTCAATAAGTGACAAAGATTTATTTTTTTGTTTAGATATATATTTTTTGTATATTTTTTTTTTCTAGTATTAAATATGCCCGTGATTATAAAAACATAATTATAACCCGTCCGTTCATATTAATCCGAGAATGACCACGATTATAAAAACATAATTCTAACCCGCATGTTCATATTACAGTATATTATAAATATTTACTAATTTCAAATATTTAAAATTTAAGGCTGATTGATTATGATAAAAAAATACAATAACATACTCCCTATGTTTCATAATATAAGTTGTTTTAGAGGTTTTGTTTTGTTTCAAAATATAAGTTGTTTTCACATTTTTATGCAATTTTTACCCTTATTGAATATTGTGTGACCAATAATATTATGCAGTCTTTTTTATGATTGGCTGAATTATTTTTAATTTGTATATTAAATGATATAATTTTTTAAGAAAATTGAATTTCTTAATATTTGTACTTTTAGCCAAAATAACTTATATTATGAAACAGCGGGAGTATCGTTTATGATCTCTGTCATTATGAGAATATTATTTAAATTTGAATATTTAAATTAAATCTAAATTAATATCTTGTTTATTATTTTTGTAACGATATAATAACAACTGGTTTTGTGATTTTTGATAATAGCCTAATATAAAGGTTTTCATGATTGGACACAAAAATATATATGTTTTAGTTTTGCTTGTGGTAGAATTCTTAATTTTGAATTTGAATTGAATAAACATTTCTGGTTTAGATTTTATGATAATATTTTTTAATAAATATTTATTAATATAAACAAATATTAACATAATCTGGAAAATCTCGAATTTAATTCTAAATTAACAATTCCTAAAATTGTGTGATTCTTAAAATATTAATCATTTAATATATGTAAATAAAAAATATTGAATTTGTATTAGTAACTTAATGTTGTCCATATGCATGATCAAATTTATGGTTGTGCAAATCCAATTAATAATATATTCCCTCTCCAGTTTGAAAAATATTCAATTATAAATCTGATTGTAATAATAACATTTAAATTTAAAATTAAACATATTTTGTTATTAATTATGAATATTTTGTTTGTAACTGTTGATAAAATCTTAGAAAATCTACATTAAATCCAAAATTTAGTATTATCTTTCAATGAAAA
>PKML01024410.1:118252-183737 GCA_002933935.1 Eutrema yunnanense | reverse complement strand
TATATATATATATATATATATATATATAATTTCACTAATTGTTGATTGTGGTCGGACTGTATCGAACCGGGTCAACCCACGGATCCGGTGATCCGAAGAACTCTCTGGTTTGATTCCCGGGTCAGATTTCAAAACATTAATTTAATGCATTAAAATATTTTTTATAACATAAATTTTGTATTATTTAAGGTCAAATCAGAAAATTTAGGAGAATTTACACAATTTTGTCGATATTTCCAACTTAAAATCTTTACTATTTAATACGATTTAATATTTTTCCAAAATTTTATATTTCCTGATTTTTTTTATTGTCTACACAATAATTCATGTTTGACAAATTAATATTATTTTTGGATAATATTTTTTAACATTATTTATTTTATAAATTCATGTTTGGCAATTCTATAGATACTTTTTTCTTATTTTTCTTTAACATTATTTATTTTTAATATATTAAATAAAAAAAGTCTCGAAAATCTTTTGTATTGTCTAATAAAAAAATTTAAGCAGAGATTTTTAACACCACCTCTCACTCGCAATGATTTTCTGAAGATATTATATTTAAATTTATATACTATCTCAAATTTGGAATTATATTTATTTTATATATTTATATTTGTAAAAACAAAGTGGGATAATATTAAAATAGTTTCCAACCAAATTTGTTTTAAAAATATGTAGTGTTTGGATGGAGATACTAAAAATACTTCATTTTAATATAATAGATTATATTTTAATTTATATTTAAAAATAATTCCGAAATTCAAATTTTAATTTAGATTTTTTTGGATTTCCTTAAATATATGTTATATTAATTATAAAAATCACAGAACCATTTATTATTATATCCTTACAAAAATAATAAACTGGATATTAATTTAGATTTGATGTAAATATTCAAATTTCAATAATATTTTCATAATGACGGAGATGGTCAACGATATGTTATCATACTATTATTTGTGAAGTCATAATCTTATGTGGCGGGCTCACATCGATTCTCCCTAAATCAATTTTTTTTTTATTATGTGTCTTATTTTCATTCGTTTGTATCCTGATGACGTGTCTTTGTAACTTAAATCGAACCACATCCGGTATGTTGATTTCGATTAGCTCTTTGATTGGTTTACGATCGGTTAGATCGATTTTTTTTTTATTATGTGTCTTATTTTCATTCGTTTGTATCCTAATGACGTGTCTTTGTAACTTAAATCGAACCACACCCGATATGTTGATTTCAATTAGCTCTTTGATTGGTTTACGATCGGTTAGATAAAAATTAGTTATTTGATTTCGATTTGTTAGTTAGTCGTTTAGGAATGGATTACGATCGGTTAGTTAAAAAACCGAAAATTAAAGACCCATAAGCAAACCGAATAATAACATTATTTGTAACCAAAATTAAAAGTTGAATTCGTGTATATTGTTTAAATCATCGAACTTAATACGCCCCAAATTAAAACGAAAATAACTTCCTCATTCACCACGACATCAAACCTACACACATCATCATATATAAAAATATATATAATAAAATTATTCTTTGGATATGTAACATATTATTTATACTACGTAACATATTTATTTATAATGGAATAGAAAAGAAAAATATTATAAAAAGGAATATATACTTTTTGGGGGTTTAAATACTGGGATAAATGGAATCTTTACATTATCGTTGTCATCATATTCATATTTTTTCCTTCATCGTATATTTTTTTGGAGATTTGATGGTATCCGTATCTTATAATATTGTCAATAATGTTTTCTTATATTTAGTATAAATATAAGGCTTATCTTGATTGTTTGCTATAGAACCCGACTTGATTGTTTTCAATTAGCTCTTGCAATATTCTTAGTTTCTTATTTGTTTTCCTTGCCTCGCGATGTCTTTAGGATGCAGCAAGTCCTCCTCTTTCTTTAGACTCGCTGAAACTATTCCAGCCTTGCAGACATATCAGCTTCAGGCACGTATTATGTCCCTTTCGAAGACCTTCACTAAAGTTGCAAATTCAATCGGATTATTATTTTTGTAGTTTACTTTTTGTTTCGTCGTGTTTCCATTTTTTTTTCCCGATGGTGCTTGATCTAATTTTCGTGATTTTTTTTTTTTTTTTTTTTAGGGTTCGAGGATTCATGGTTATGTTGATGATGTATTGGTAAAAAATTTTGTTGGTGCTTTGAAAGAGGGTGAATCTTTGGTTCCGGATACCGTTAAGAAGTGTGTTGATGTCCAAATCGACTTGCCCGATAAATATCTTACGACTTTCGGTGAGTTTTTTTAATCTTTAGCTTTTTAATTTGTTATTATTTTAATGTTATTTTATAGTTTGATTTGTTTGTAGGGCTTTTCCTTTTTGTACGACAATATCTTTATGATTGCATATTTTTATTTTTGAAAATTAAAAAAACGGTAGTATATTTTTTTACAATTTTTTTTTTGGTACGACAATATCTTTATGATCATATGTTCAATTGAGTCATGAGATTTCATTCGTTCATGTACTTCAAGAACTCTTTCTTTTGACGAAATATATGTATATATCTAAATATATTAATTTGTAAATTGGTTGTTACTTTGCAGGATCCGGTGGTGACGGTTTATATATGGACAATATATTTGATTGTGATGATGAGAAAGGCGATAATGATAACGATGATGCTGGTCTTGGAGATGGTGACCATGTAGAATCCGATGGCTATGATGGTGAAACGGAAACTGATTCTGATTCTGATGGACACAAAGAAGAAGATGGATCTGATGATGATTTTGATGATCTTGACGATGATGATTGTGGAGCATCTGATGGCGACGATGACGATACAAATTCTGATTTTGATTGTAGTGGTGAGGAAGATGCAAGTGATGATGATGATGCTGATGACGACAATGATAATGATGATGATGCTAATGACGACGCTGATAATGATGATCTTGACGAAGGCGATGATTGTGAAGGAACTGATGGCACTTGTGATGATACGAACTGATGGCACTTGTGATGATACGAACTGATGGCACTTGTAATGATGATTTTTCGTGTACGCAGCCTTATATACTATCGAGTTTCAAAAAAGAGGATTACCACATGCGCATATTGTTCTTTTTCTCCATCCAGAATCAAAGTTAAGGACCGGAGAAGAGATCGACAAGTTTATTAGTGCTGAGATTCCTGATAAAGCAATAGATCCTCTTTTATATGAGATTGTTGGTGACGTTATGTTGCACGGGCCATGCGGAAATGCTAATCAAATTAGTCCTTGTATGGTTAGTGGCAAGTGTTCCAAGTTTTTTCCTAAACCTTTTAGCACTAAAACCACTGTTGATGAAGGTGGTTATCCGATATACCGAAGACAAGATGATAACAAGACGATAAATAAGAAAGGAATTGAATGCGATAACAGATATGTTATTCCATACAACAGGGAACTATTGATTCGTCATCGAGCCCATATTAATGTTGAATGGTGCAATCAATCTCGATCCATAAAGTATTTGTTCAAATATATTACCAAAGGTCCTGATTATGTGAGAGCAGCCGTAGGAGAAGACGATAAAGTGGACGAAATTAAAGAGCATTATAGCTGCAGGTATAATCGTTTATCATTGGTTTTTTGTATGTTAACAATGTTTTTGTCTTTTTAATTTTGGAATTGAGTATGTGATTTTGGTTCTATAATTTTGTTTTTCTGAATCGGTATATTACGACTATATTAAATTCCTAGGGGTTAGGTTCGGTCAACATTGTTATAGGTTCGGTCAACATTGTTAGCTGGTCTACGCTAGAACATGGTCAATGAATAGCTGTTCTACGTGTTGTGACTATTTGTTGAAAAAAAATGTTGGCGATTGTTTGTTTTTGCTTAAGGAATGTTGACGATTGTTTGTTTTTTCATGAATGCAAAAAAAAAAAAGGGGTTTATCTCAGGTATATAAATTGTCCTGTGTTTCACATCGAAGTCTTCTTCTACAATTCAGAATACCAATATGAATTGTTTATATCTAGACCAATAAGTTAATCACAAAACTAATTTGGAGGAAGATATCCTGTTCAAATAAAATGTATAAAGTATAAATTCTGGTTAATTATTGAATGTTTTTACGATGATTATCTATGTAGGTATGTGTCGGCTTGTGAAGCGACGTGGCGAATTCTGGCTTTCCCGATTCAGTTTCGTACGACTGCTGTGGAGAAACTTTCGTTCCATCTTCCTAATCAGCAACTTCTCGTGTATAACGCGAATGATCCGGTAGAGGATGTGCTAAATCGTGTGTCCGTTGGTAGATCCAAATTCTTGGCGTGGATGGAGTATAATAGTTTGAACACTGATGGAAAGGAGCTTACTTATGCCGATTTTCCCTCGAAATTTGTTTGGCAAGTGAAGACTAGGTCATGGGCACCGAGAAAACGACGAAATGTTATTGGCAGAATAACATATGTGCCTCCTACGTTAGGCCAAGTGTACTATCTAAGAGTTTTGCTTAACGTGGTGAAAGGTCCTACATGTTTTGAGGATATAAAAACAGTGCCCGGTGTGCTTTACACAACTTTCAAGGATGCTTGCTATGCATTGGGTTTATTAGACGACGATAAAGAGTATATTGAAGCAATCAAAGAAGCGAGCTATTGGGGTTCAGGACGGTTCATCCGCAAATTGTTTGTTATAATGTTACTTTCGAATAGCGTTGGCTCGGTCTTAGATGTTTGGAACGCAGCTTGGGAAATGCTATCCGACGATATTTTATACCAACAAAAAAAATTACGAAAAAAATCGAGTTAGTTAATTTCTTATTTTCTTATATCGATACTTTATCTACTAATAACAAATATAGTGACTGATCTGTCTTTTATGTCTCTTAGACTTGGTGTTATCCGAGGAAGAGATAAAAAATTTCACATTGGCCGAGATTGAGAAGCTGTTACGCGCAAGTGGTAATTCGCTCTCAAACTTCAATGATATGCCTTGCCCAGATGAATTCGAGATTGATAAATACAAGAATATATTATTATGTGATGAGAAGAGTTATGATCGTGATCAATTGCGCGAAAGGCACAATGAGCTTATGTCGATGATAACAGATGAACAACTACGTATTTACAACGAGATACTAGACGCAGTTTCTCGCGATGAAGGTGGAGTTTTTTTCGTCTATGGATTTGGTGGAACTGGTAAAACCTTTCTCTGGAGTGTCTTAGGAGCTGCTTTACGTTCCAAAGGTGAAGTCGTTCTAAATGTGGCGTCGAGTGGAATTGCGTCGTTACTCTTACAGGGTGGACGAACGGCGCATTCTAGATTTGGTATTCCTATAAACGTAAACGACCATACAACATGTTCGATGAAATCTGGATCGTACTTGGCAGAGTTAATCAAAGAAACTCGGCTAATAATTTGGGATGAAGCTCCGATGATGAGCAAATATTGGTTTGAAACGCTGCACAGGAGCATGTGTGATATAATGAAATCTACGAAACCATTTGGCAGAAAGGTAATAGTTTTTGGCGGAGATTTTAGACAAGTTTTGCCGGTGATACCAGATGCATCTAGGACCGAGACAAGATTGGCTGCGCTGAATTCATCAGTTCTTTGGCTTAGTTGTAAAGTTTTAAGACTTACAAGAAATATGAGGTTACATTCGGGACTTAGTGATGATGATGCTAACGATATTAGGTCCTTCTCCAAATGGATTTTGGATATTGGTGATGGAAAGATCAACGAGCCTAATAATGGTGAAGTTGAGATCGAAATACCAGAGGATTTATTGGTTGTTAATTGTGGTAATCCCATTCAGTCTATAGTACGCGAAATATACGGAGAATCGTTTGCTACCAATACCGATGCAAGGTTCTTCAGAGATAGGGCTATACTATGTCCTCGGAATCTGGATGTCGAGATCATTAATGAATACATGTTATCGCAATTGCCGGGTAAATTTAATATTTTTTTTTAACCCGGTACATATACTTTTATTCCATAATTCCTTGAAAAAAAAATTGTGCTTATGTTTTCGATTCATCATTGTTTAGGTGAGCGGCTAACTTATTTAAGTGCTGATAGTATCGAGCCTTCTGACACAAGTGACGCAGATGATATTGTTTACACGCAAGAATTCTTAAATAGTATCAAGATTTCCGGTATGCCTAACCACGAATTGATTTTAAAAGTCGGAGCGCCTATTATGTTGCTTAGGAACATTGATCCCAAGAGCGGGTTGTGTAATGGAACCCGATTGATAGTTACTCAACTGGAAAATCATGTTATCGAGGCTAGAGTGATTACTGGTAGTTTCGTCTCTAATGTTGACGAGAAGGTGTTCATTCCAAGAATGTTTGTTACTCCAGTAGACGCACGTTTTCCATTCCGGATGCGTCGTAGATAGTTCCCTGTCACGCTCGCCTTTGCAATGACTATTAACAAGAGTCAAGGTCAAACCTTGGAAAGGGTTGGTCTATATTTACCAAAACCTGTGTTCTCTCACGGTCAACTTTACGTTGCGGTTTCAAGAGTAACATCTAGAAAAGGTCTCAAGATATTGATAACTGACAAGGAAGGGCTGCCTCAGAAAAGAACGATGAATATTGTCTACAAAGAAGTTTTTGCTAAAATTTAGTTGCTCATACTTAGAATTATCATATTTAGTTCCTTTTTTCTTATTTGATATTAATATTATGTTTGAGATATAAAGGGTTTGTAAGCAAAATTAGTGAACGTATTTTGCTTTCAAATATGTATTTTGGAGAAGTGTCAAAAATATCATCAAGGTCGAAACCTTGGTATCACAGGTATTTTTCGGTACAGGTGTTGTGAACCTATTGCAGAGTTTGGAGAAGTACCTGACCTGGGAGAAGACAGTGGTGAGAGGAATGTGGTGTAAGAGCCAACTCGGAGGGCTGAGTAGAGAACCGAGAGAACTATATTGGTATTTTTGGTATTTTGCAGCTATACCAGATAATAGTATTGTCAATTCCCCCGAGTTAAGCTCATAAACTAAAATCTTGTGAGATAGCACCATGTCTGTGAAATTATGAGGAAAGACACAAAACTTACCATAGATTGAAACGATAACATTTGGAAAAAAAAACCAGACGATCATCTTCACGGGCCATCCGCCGTGATGCCACGAGTCACGCCTGTCGTTCTGGTCCTTGACACCATTCATGATCACAGCATATATGGCAAAGAAGAAAAAAATCCCAAAGCTCACGCGAAAAACAGCTTGCTGCTGGTACCTTTTTTTTTTGGTACATGTGTCGGAAGTGTTAATCCCTGTTTGTAAAGCAATAACCAAAACATAGATTATGCGATTATTTCTTTTCCAATGCTCCAATAGATTTGTGAAGTTGTAGTGAAATTATCATTCTGTTGCAGCTACAACTGATAGAATTTGTACTAAATTAAAAAGCTATAGCAGAAAGGGAGAAGGTTCTAGCGAATCCCATCATCGCCCAAATCTATCGAATGAAGAGAGAAAACCCAAATTCAGAAACTGATGGTTTCAATTACCAATCATCCAATCTCTCTCGCTTAAAGGAACCTACTATATTCAAACCCACTGAAACATCTGACATGAACATAGAGAAAGCAATACGGATCAGCGAACGTACATGAGAATTTCTCGAGGAGGGGAGCGCCGGACTCGCGATGAATCCAAGAGACAACAAGGGAGACACCGAAGATACCAGAATAAGCGATCCTCGCCGATTTTCTCGAAATCCCGGAAGCCACCGATGAGCAAAACCCACAAGTCGCCGACGCATAGCACAAAGCTAAGCAAGACATAGTTTCAGAGGTTTTTTTATTTTTTCTTTCTTTTTTTTTTTTTATTATTATTATCTGCTTATGTTGCTTGTGTGCCCAAAAAAGAACATGTGTCTAACAAATGAAAGTTATCGTTTTAACCCATTTTCCCCTGAAACCGTGGTTAAAATAATAAGACTAAGATACTCGGGTTTGAAAACAGTGTTCCAAATAGGCGAAAAAAAAAAAAGGTATTTGAGTTTATGGTGTTTGATTCATATTCATTAATATAGCATAAACGGAATCAATTTTCTTTTTTTATTCCTATTATCCTTCAACATTTATCACATATTTTTAAATCTATTATCAACGAGTATTATTGTTAATAAAACAAAATAAAATATATAAAAAAGAAAACTTTTTACATATATACGGTTAAAAATCACATAAATTAAAGAAAAATCTACAAAATCACATAGATAAGACATGACTAAACACATTCACACCGAATTGTTTGAACTTGCAGAGCACTTTCCCCGAATATGCCAAATGTATGTCAGAAACATGGCAAGATCGCAGATCCATCACTAAGTAGCCATAAACCAATTCTCAACTTCGTGCTTCTCTTCAGAACGAATCACGTAAATCCGAATATATATATCGTTGTGTCGATTATACATATGCATCCCGTATTGTTCATAATTTTAACATTATTACGGTATAATTACTAAGCATGTTCGAGAATAATATTTTGTAATACTTTGGAGCCCGCACAGGGTGCGGGCCATATCACTAGTTATATATATTTATCATTTTAATGTTTAACATATCTCATTGTTTTTCCTTTTTCTGATTGTACCGGTTAGGATGTGCGTGACTCTACGAGCCAAGTAATCTTTGTTATTGTTTATCGGTTTTATATGGTTTAATTATTCTCTAGTTTCTTAATTGTTTATCGGTTTTATATGGTTTAATTATTCTCTAGTTTCTTAATTGTTTATCGGTTTAACCTGGTTTAATTGTGGTTAAGGGGTTGAGAGCTGCTTCTCTTCACCTTCTAAAAATGTTATCCAACAAGCCAATTCTAGCAGATTCTCAGGTATATTTTTCTTTCTCTTTAACATTTTATTTTGGAAAAAAAATTGCCAATTACACCAACTATGGTACTTTACATGGCCACACATACAAACTAACAAAATATATGTTTACCTATACCAACTAATATATAATGTATGATGATATACATCAACTAACACAAAATATGTTGTAATCTGTATATATGTTAAATTTGGGTGAAAAAAAATACATTTTAATAGGATTAAATTTTATTTTTAATACATCTTAATGGAAAAAAGATTGTCAGCTACACCAACCCAATACAAACATCAACCCATTAAACTAAACCCAAACTAGGAACCCGATCCGAAACTTCTTCAAAAAATAACCGAAACAATAATGTTGTTCCTCCTTTTTGATATCTGGAACACTCATTTCAAGATTTCTTCTTATGTCCTCCAATATAATATCAACAATGACTGGACTTCTGATCAACTTACACTTTCCAGTTGGGTGGCATGTATACTCGTCTTCATACACTTTCACTATTGATGTTAGAAACAAAAGAGTTCATACAAAACAATGGGTTTGCGATTTTGTTTTTTCTTTTTTTTCTTGTTGGGTCGGTTTTTTTTAAGAAGTTTAAGAACGGGTTCTTCGTTGGATTTAGTTTAATGGGTTGATGTTTGTGTCGGGTTTAAGGTCAACTTTTATTTTTTTAAAATAAAATTTAACCCCATTAAAATGCATTATATCACATTTTAACCCAGATTTAATAGATATGTAGGTTACGATATATTATGTGTTAGTTGATGTATGTCACTATGTATTATATATTAGTTGGTGTGGGTAAACATACATTTTCTTAGTTTGTATGTGTGGCCATACAAAGTATCATATTTGATGTAGTTGAAAATCATTTTTCCTTTTATTTTCCTTAGATTTTGTTTTTTGTTTATCAGGTTCTCCTCATTGTTGTTTCTAGATTTTAAGTGTTATCTACTGAAAACTTGCTTAATCAGGTTGATATTGAGTTATTTGATTCTATTTCTCGAAACAAGCATTCTCTCTTTTTGTGAATTGCGTTTTGGTTTTCTCACTTTTCGTCAAATGTGATAATAACATTGTACTTTATTGATCAAGAACAAATATTGTAGGAAGATTTCAGGAAGATTGCGATAGATGAAACCACAGAGAAGCTGAAATTGAGTTACAGTCTATCTAAAGCTCAAAGAGAGTCATATATTGTAGATAACGAGGACTTTTTTGTTTATCTAACGTCATCGGATACAAATTGACTTAAACCTGGTTTGCATGTGGAGATAATCAAGGATTTGGAAACAAATCAGAGGGTCGGGCAACTTTCAAGAGCGGAGTAATGAAGTTCATTTGGTGTGAATTATGGAGACCTGGTTTCAAATGGCAGAGTTGATGATGTTGATATTGCTGGCATCCTTACTATATTCAGAGCTGATGGAACGGCCGAACAACTGAACAAGTCGATTATTGAAGAGCTGATGAAAAATGTTGATACTGGAAATGTTGGTAATGAAGATTATGAGAATGTAACACGTAACGAATTTGCAGCTGTGGATAGCCCGATGGATAACCATGTTGATGTCGTTTTTGATGGTAGGCATGAATATGTTGAGATTCCAGATCCTGTAGAAGAAAGTCAGTATGTTGAAGAATGGAAAGATGGTACAGATCTTGAAATAAATCAAGAATTTAGTTCTAGGGAGGCAGTGCAAGATTTGGTTCAGAGAGCTGTAAATAAGAACTGTTGTGGGGTTAAAATTGTTAAGTCGGATACGGAGCGACTTATGCTACGATGTCGACAAGCTCCAATAGGTTGTCAATGGTATTTACGATCTGCGAAATCTAAGTCATCATCCTTTTGGACTGTCAGAGTACACAGAAAGATGCATATATATATATGCTCCCGGGTTGTTGCGAGTACAAGCACTAGTAGTAGACAGAAAGGCACACAACGATTAGTAGCATCTATGTTGCATGAAGACTATCAATGTTAATTGGACACCCGACTCCTAAAAACATCATGAGTATTGTACAAGGAAGACTTGGCTTGCAGTTGTCTTACTCTACCACATCGAGAGCGCAAAAACTACATGTTAGTGATGTGTGGGGGAGTCATGAAAAAGGCTACAAGATGTTGTATTCTTACATGCACATGTTAGAGAAGGTTAATCCTGGGACAGTAACAAGTGTGGAATTGGATGAAGGAAACGAGTTCAAGTACATATTCATCGCTTTGGGCGCAAGCATTGAAGGGTTTAGGGCAATGAGGAAAGTGATTGTTGTGGATGCAACTTTTCTGAAGACTGTATATGATGGTATGTTAGTTTTTGCAACAACTCAGGATCCTAATCATCACCATTACCCCATTGCGTTTGGTGTAATTGATCGTGAGAAAGATGGTAGTTGCATCTGGTTTTTCAAAATGCTGAAAATCGTTATACCGGATGTTCATGGATTGGTTTTTATAAGCGACATACATGCAAGCATCATCAAGGCAGCCATTGAGGTGTACCCAAGCGCAAAACATGGACATTGTATCTGGCATTTATCTCAAAACATGATAAGAAATGTGAAGAATGACAAGGATGAAGTTGCGAAAAAATTCAGGGATTGCGCTCATGTTTATACTAAGAGTGAGTTTTACAGAGAGTATGGTAAATTTAAGAGTAGGTTTCCTAAAGCCGGTGAGTATCTGGATAAGAATATAGAGATGGATAAATGGACAAGGTGCTATTTTGAAGGAGACAAGTATAACATAGACACTAGCAATGCCGCAAAATCAATGTACAATGTGTTTAGGAAAACTAGGAAGTACCCCTATTACCTATGATTGATGCGATTCTTGAAAAAAAATCTTAATGATTTAACAAACGTAGGAAAGAAACTGCTTCTCCATCGGACACAAAGAAAATGGTGCCTTTTGTGGAGAACGTATTGCACAGCCGATGTGCAATTGCAGCACTTTTAACGGTGACTGAGCTAAACAATTTCCCTCTTGAATACAACGTTAAAGGACTCGATGGAAAGACGTATTTGGTGGACTTGAAAATAAAAAGTTGTTCTTGCAGATGTTTTGATATAGATAAGTATATGTGTGTCCATGCAATAGCCGCAACCAGGAACCTCATGAGGAAGGAAAGGATAACAATGAATATCCAAATCTATGATCTCTGCTCGAAATATTACTTGATTGAGACGTGGGCATTGGCATATTGCAAAACAATTTATGTAGTGCCGCATGTGTCTGATTGGAGTATTACTGTTGATATTCAAGAATTATTCGCCTTACCGCCGGAGTACACCAAAAAAAGGAAGAAATCAAGAAGCGCGGTTTCTATCCACCAGAGAACGTCGCCGAAAGAGGATGAACAAGTATTTGTCTGGCATAAAATTGGAGAGGTGGTTGCAGCCCGAAAGGCCTGATTAACAAACTTAATTTGTGTGTTTGTATTTGTCTGAATTTCTATTTCTCGGATTTGTATTACGTGGTTCAACTTGGTACAACTAAGAACATATTTGTATTTGTGTGCTTGTATTTGTCTGGATTATAAAAATTAAAGGAAATTAAAATTATAAACATTATTTTACACAAAGTTATTCCTACGTGTCCAGTTGTACGAAGTTCCAAATAGTTGTACTTTTGCGAATTTATGGTTGTTGTAGTTGAATCGTGATATAAATTATTACATTGTAGTTGTCCACATGATTTTTGAGTTTTAATGGTCATTTAGGAGGTTCTCATAATACGAAATATGGATAATATTAATTATCATTTAGGAGGTTCTCATATTCTTGTATCACATCAAACATACCTTATACTATAAAGAAGACATTGGTAATGTTAACCATCTTATGATGGAAAAGAAACAAAATATATGATTTTGAACAACTTGTACTATGAAAACCTCATAAGTGACCATTAAAACTCGAAAATCATGTGGACAACTACAACGTAATAATTTATATCACGGTTCAACTACAAAAATCCTAAATTCGCAAAAGTACAAATATTTGGAACTTCGTACAACTTGACACGTAGGGACAACTTTGTGTAAAATAATTTTTATAATCTTAATTTCCCTCACAATTTCCGCCAAATATTTCAGATGCCCCCCCCCCCTAAATAATTTAATTTCCCCCCTAAATAATTTAATTTCCCTCACTTTTCTCCATTTCACTTTACTTTGTCGAGAGAGAGAATTGAGAGAATTCTTAAGGGCGACTCGGAGGGAGAGAACACGAGGAGCACGAGAGAGAGAATCCGACAGAGAGAGGGAGGGAAGATTCGCGATTCCGCTTTGGAGGTAAGCTCGATTTGGGGAAAACACTAATCGATTTCTGATTAGGGTTTGTAGAGATGCAATTTCTTATTTTGATGTTTGTTTGGTTTCTTCTGGGTTTTTGGTGTTTGGTGGTGCGTTTCTGGGTTATGCAATCTGATTTTGGTGATGTTTTCTGGATTATGCCTTCTGGGATTTTGGTGTTTGTTTGATTATGCATGTCTGGGTTATTGATTATGCGTGTTTGGGTGATGAGTTTACAGTGAGAATGCCAATAAGTCACAATCAAAGTTCTTCTTCACGAGCAAGTGTGGACATCGGATGTGCACGAGCTGATGGTGATTTTGGAATCCAGCTTCGTTGTTTATATGGTCGTGGTGCCATACTTGAAAAATCTTCTGCTGAAATAAAGTATTACACATACCCATACCTATTGAGTGAGGTAAGATCTAAAGATTGTATGTGTTACATTTATTCCATTGTGAAATTTTTTGAACCGTGGTTGTGTTCAATCCGATCTTATGTGTAGGATGGTGGAGAACACATATGGAAATTGTGGGATGAAGCTATTACTGAGCAACTCGAAATCGTTGGAATATGACTTGCAGAGCACAAAGAAAGGTTGTTCACCGTTAACAGACTTGAGCTTCAAAGTCTGTATAATCCTCGTTTCGAGGGAATGCGGGAGACGATGGAGACCAACGTTGATGAAATTCTACAAATGAAGGAGGTCTTAGCCGGGATTGAAGTAGAGATTGGTAGGCTCAAGGAGTTGTTTGCCAACAGAGGTGAATGCTATGTGCTTATTGCGTTTCTCTTTGTGTTTGCAGCAATTTCGTATCTTTTTAAGTAGAAGCGATTTCTACAACTGCTAGCTTATGTTTAAGAACGGCTAATATTTGATCCTACGTTTAAGGACCCTACGTTTAAATGTATGTGCTACGTTTAAATGTATGAAATTACTGTAAGTTAAATCCATAAAATTACTAGAAGTTAAATCCATGAAAACAAAAATATTGTTATATGTTAAATCCATGAAATTCTAAATTACTATAAGTTAAATCCATGAAATTATTAGAAGTTAAATCCATGAAAAAATATATAAATATTTTGTCCACCCAAGGATTCGATCCTGGGGTGATCGATTCAAAAGTGAAAAAATACCAATAAGCCAGAGTTATTTATTACTATCTATTAGGAGTGGGCAAAAAAACCGAACCGAGCCGAACCAAACCAAACCAACTGAACTTCAACCGATCCAAACCAAACCAAACCATATTCTATATATAACCCAATCGGTTGAAGTTTTTCTCAACCCGAACCGAACCGATAACCCAATGTTCTTTTGTTAATTAGTTATTTAATAATATTAAAAATATAAATACATATTCTCTAGGCTAAAGGTCCTAAACGGCTAAACCCACGTTTTTCCTTTTTTGTTTTCAACTTCCATTTTTTCTTAGTTTTGCTAAGGTTAATGATTTTTTATAATAATTTTATATTAATGGTAAGCTCATATAAGAGATGAATAAATATTGGCTTGTATAATTAACTTATATTTAAATTATTGACTTGTTGCACACTTGCAGGTTCATTTTGATGGCATGAGAGAGACGAAGCTACAAAAAAAATTTTAATTTTTTTTTATTTTGATTAAGTGGGATAGTTTTATTTTGGTTTTAGACTTTTAGGGAATAGTTTTTTATGGCTTCGTAGGATTCTTGTTTTTATAAGTTGATTTTTTAAAAACTAAATTAAAACCAAACCGAATTCCAACCGAACTAAACCAAACCAAACTAAACCCAAACCGGACTAAACCAACCCGAACTAAACCTAAACCGAACACAAACCAAACCAAACTTATTTCGGTTGAGTTCGGCTAGAGTTTTATTCAACCCGAATCAACCGAACCGAACCGAACCCAAAATTAAACCGAAATGCCCACCCCTACTATCTATCACACAAAACGTCTTGAGTGGAAAAGCAAATATTTAGAAAACAAAAATCTGGAGATCCCATTAAAGTCGCGAGTCGTCGTCGTGCGTGTTTAGGGTTTCGAATCAGAAGTAAAAGGGGGCGACGGAAAGAAAAGACAATGGCCAGTTCGTCGAATCAGAAGGCTTCCTTAGCGAATTCAGGTATGTTTTTGTCGTTAATTAGGTTGTGAAAAAAGTATTGTAAAATTGAATTGTAAAATTGAATTGTAAAATTGCAATTCCATGGTAAATTTGCAGGGTTTAGTGTAAGTATGAGTCGTGGTGTTCCTGTATGATCTAGATGTATGCCCAATGTTTGTAGGTGTGGAGAAGTTTCGTTGATAAAAAACTTCAGGAACCACTAAAAATCCGGGAAGACTATTTCATTGTTGTCCAAAGGGGTCCGAGAAGATAAACATTATGAATTGATTTGTTAGACTATTAAATTGATTATTGAAATATGAATTGAGAATATGAATTGAGTCACCGTTTTATCTTGTGCAAGGACAACTATCATTTGTTCAAATGGATAGACGAGTCAATGGTGGAGGAGATTGAAGACATGAAGGAAACGGTTAATTATTTTGAGAAGGATATAAAAGACATGAAGAACATATTTCGTGGTTATGAGAAGGAGATGGAATCAATGAAAACCGAGATCCAAGGATGTGAGAAAGAAGTGAAGGACATGGTACGCGAGATACGCTTCTTGAAGAGTATCTTTGTGTGTTGGGTTGTTGTGATAGCTTCTTTCTATTTTTGGGCATAGTTATCTCTTTTTATGGATTTAAGTTTCTAGTTAGCTTCGTTGGATAACTCAGTTGAACCAGTTGGACCGAATAACTGGATCTCAGTTGAACCTAATAGTGTTATTTGTACGCAAATATTGATCTCAGTTGTACTCAGTTGAACCAGTTGGACCGAATTACTGGATCTCAGTAGAACCTAATAGTGTCATTTGTACGCAAATATTGATCTCAATTATATGGTTTATTTGATAACAGTTGAACCTAGATAGAATTGCACAAACTAGAATTGCAGAAATAATTACTAAGTGCAAAAACTAGAATTGCACAAACTAGAATATGCACAAAGTTCCAACAACAACAACTCAAACCAGTTCCTAACTCTTCGGTTTCTTCCCGTTGTTCTCCTCTGTATAAGGGGACATCTTGAACCTCGATGGTATTACTTCGCGCAGCCTCTTCTTTGCACCCTTCACAGAAGGAGTTGACTTCTTCGTATAACCCTTGGTCCTCTTGAATGGTCCCTTCTCAACACCATCGGCTTCTTTCTCACAAACTATAGCCTCTTTATCCTTCTCATTATCAACAGATCATGAAGCTTCTTTATTCTTCCTCTGTACGACTAGACGCTGTCTCCAACTATCAACAATTGGATCAATATAACCTATCCCATCATCAACATCATCTTCTATAATGCGCGCCAAAAGAGCTTTCTCATCCGAGTCCGGTTCCAAGATGCTAATAATATCTTGTGAATATCAATAAATTTAACATAAAATTAAACTCATAACAAATACAAATATTACCAAATATGTTCACAAACTCTAACCTTACTACTTCCAAAGCGCTTCATTTATGGCTTCCAATGGAAAACATTTCATGCCATCTTTGGTGAACTTGTGCTTACACATCCTCGGATACTCCTTCTCAGCGGGTACGTCTTCTCGAAATTTCCCTCCAAGACGTGGAATACACTCAAATGCCATAATCTACAATATCTCAGTGTTAAAATCATATAATTATTACTATAATACTTAAAATCATAAAAAATTCATATAGAGTTACCTCTAGAGGAACAATGAATCCAGAAAATGCAGTTTGTGGTTTTGGTTTCACGATGCCTTTCATGTTCTTCAACACGCACCAGATCCCTTCCATACAATCATCGAATGTGTAATGGCCCCAATGAAAATTCTCACAAGCATTCAAATCATCCACAACACTTAGAAGGAAGGAATCTATGTTTCCATCAACCTTAGACTTTGCTTTCACTACCTTGCATAAGAAATACAAGATAGTCAACTTCTTCCAGTCTGGAGAGCTCATGCTGCTCTTCATTTTGTCCAGCTTCTCTTCCACATTTTTGATTTTAATTCCATCTTTCCTTCCAAACACCTTTTCTACAATCTTCAAATCCCCCAAATTCTTATAGTTCTTGGGGTAGTCATGGCAGGAAAATCCGGTTAACAGCGCGTGCTCTCTCATGGAATACCTAATAAACACTTCATTCACCACAAACCATCACTCTATTTGTATCTCTGTACAAGTTGTGCGAAGAAGAAGCATCCACATGCCTTGAATCATGTGGTTTGGCTCCTTAGGCATGTGGAATATATGCTTAAATTGTGAATGATTTCTGAACCATTTCAGTTCTGCTGGAAATTTTTCTATGTATTCCAATGTCTGGGTCACAATACACCTAGTTCCTAGCTTACAACTCTTGGTGTATTCAGTTGGACCAAAGAACAGCTTCTCGGGCTGCAGTGGTTGGGAATCATCATCATCAATATCCTGCAAATTAAAATACTTAACATAACTTAGTTGTTTTCTCAAGTCTAACATGTAATTAAGCAATTCTCAATCTCAATCTCAACTATACATACTCAATTCCTAATCTCAAGTATACATACTCAATCTCAATTCCCAATCTTAATAACTTAGTTGTAATTGAGAAATAGAGTAATTCTCCATCTGAATCTTAACTATACATACATTCGACGGTGAACGCATATACGCTTCCTCCTCCACCGTGCATGTTTCAACTTCCATCTGTGCATTTGTGGCTGCTTCATCAGTGCGATTGGGTGCTTCACCAGTGTGATTGGTTGCGATCAGGTGCTTCTTTTGTGGTTGTGTCTTCAGTGCGATTGGGTTCTTCTTCTGTGGGATTACGTGCTTCTCCTGCTCCGCATGGATCTTTGCGGCAATCTGTGGACTCATATTCTATACCAGATTCTCTAATCCGAGCCATAACGACGAAGTTTCGAGACTACGGAGGAGGAAGAAGAAACGATGGAGAAGAAAACGGGAAATAGGCGGAGAGGAAGGAGACGGAAACGAAGACGATTGCGAAGAAGCATAAGAGACCGAGATTATCAGATTCTTCGCCGGAGATTGTATGTCGCCGATTTTGATTTTTTGAATTTTTGTCGAGATTTTTCACTGATTTGTGAAAATTAGGTTTTTACTTTGATAAATCATCCAAATCTAAATCGGGTTTGGGCGAATCATCGGATTAGGGTGAAATAGGTGGATATTAGTGCAGTAGGGTTGTAATTTGGGAAAACGACGTATTTCCCCCTCAGAAGTATGATATAGGTGTAGATCCACCCGAAGTTTGGATCTCAACGTAAATCTCCCCAATTCGAAAGTTTAAGACGTATTTCCCCCTTATTGAAAACATCGAAGCCTATTTACACACATGATATAAGTTCGAAGCAAAAAACCACCCATACCATGATTTAATTCGGTTTATTGTGTACCAAATGATATTTAACCAGTTAAAATCGAAACTAAACCAGATTATGACTCAATTTAAGAGAATAAACCATATATGACCCGAATTGAAACCGATCGAATTTCCACCCAATAACTAAACCAACATAATTCAGTTTTGTTCCCTGATGGAATTGCTTCAATAATCTCTTGAGATTCGTTGTTGGGTCGTCTTCTTTCGAAAGATTATGGGGTTTCTTTGACGAGAACAAGAGCAAAGTTGATTTAGATGTGTATAGCTTCGGGATTGTGATCAAAGGCTGTTGCGAATCCGGAAAAATTGGGAAAAGCTTTGAGCTTCATGTTGAATTAACAATGAAACTTGCACGCTTAAGATAGAGAAACATCATAGCACCGAGAATTTATAGCCAATGGTGATTTCAACCTCACGGATTTCTCCGTTAGCACCAACATTGACGGAACTCGAGTTTCCTTCAGAGTCATGTTTGAAGAACTCTCGAGAGGGTGAAACCTATAATCGAATAGATGGGCGATCTCAGAGTAGCTGTGTGTGGGGGTCAGTGGGTGAATGTGCAGAGGGATTTCAATAACTAAGAGTAATCAAAAGAAACCAAAACTAATTGCAATCCAAAGAGAGGACATCAAAGTTTTTGTTTCATTACTGTTCACAATAACCATGAATCTTGAGTTTTCAAATCAAACCCAGATCTCATAAAAAAAATTCATACGAAGGTGAAAAACTCCATGAAACAGAATAAAGCAAAACACGCCGGATTGTGGACTAATCAAAGATGCTAAATTGAGGATTAAAACACTTGATGTTTTGTTTTTTTTTGTTTGAACAATAATTTTATAGAGGCTTACTCTCCAAAGGTGGAGGAATTGTTTACGGTTACAAGAGCTTCCTTAGCTAAGGAGTCAGCAACAACATTTCTCCTTTGAGGAGTAAAAACAAAAGAGATAGAATCCAGTGACCTACAAATACAATGAATATCTTGTAGTACACCTTTAAGCTCCGTAGAGGAGTTTCCGGTTCTAAGAGAGTTTATAAGAACATGACAATCGGAGAGCACCACCAATGCTCGAATGTGATAACTTACTGATATGCTCAATTTAATACCCTAAATAGTACTAAAGCAGTTGCTGCAGTAAATCAAGGGGTCGAACACAAGAACTCAAGAATCACTCAATAGATTATATAGATCAGAAACAAGCTAAACCAGATGATGTAATTGAAAACAGGGTTGCGAATAAAAGCGTTTGTAAATTCAGATGGAGGAATGTAGGCTTAGGGTATTTCTCAGGAAATCAGTGAATGCAGCTAAATTAACTAACAGGATTCGGATTAAGCACGGTTCTAGAACTCAAATCACTTAAATATAGTAAACCAACTCTCGTTGCGAAAACTATCTAAATCTAAATCCTAGGAATTCCAAATCTCTTTGCGAATCCTAAATTCTAAATCAGCTTTAAAGTTCAAGTTTGATATGTTCACAAATTAATTAAACCAAATCTCTTTGCGAATAATTAACTTGCTCACCTAGGTTCTATCAGGTAATTAATCGCACTCTCGTGCCTAATCAATTATCCTAAGATCTAAGTTCTAGGTGATCAATCTAGAATTAGCTTTGAGAACAACCTAAAGTGAAGAACTAATCAGATAGCGAATCCTAACAGATAATCAACCTAGCATTCAAAGAAATCCCTATGAGAAAACCCTAAACCTAACAGGTGATCTACTCAGACATGGATATTAAATCAATAAACATGTTGAATAAATACTCTATATTAAAATCAGGAAGAGAAACAAGGTTTTGAGATCTGATCTCGGACGAAGGGAAACCAGACTTGTCTCTCACCAAAAATCTCTCAAACTAAAGCAAAATAAAGCATAGCCTAAACAATGGCTGTAAAATCCTATTTATAACCTAAAACACGACTTGGGGTCTTCTTGTAATTATCAGAGACTTCTGGGCACTTTTTGCAATTCTTCAAACTTCATTAAGTCGCGACTTTGAAATCTGCTTCGATGGGTATCGACCGATACCAGGGGGTATCGATCGATACTGGACGTGAATTCGGGTATTTAGCCAGCAGACTTCAGTTTCGCTCCATAATGCTCCAGAAACTCCAATATCTCCAAGAATACTTCAAATGTGTTAAAACCTGCAAAAGACTCTAAAAGACTCCAAAATACTAGAAAAGACTCTATAAAAGGACTTATATCATGGCTTAAACAGGGTAAAAACCATGATATATCACTTACTGCATACAATACAGCTTTCCTAACTGCTAAAGCTTCCGCCATCAACGCAGAGGGGACGTGGGTCAAGCCTTCAGAGATTTTGCCCAATTCTTCACTACCCGGGCCGGAGAAAAAACCTCCCAAACCACAATTTCCAGAAACCGAATTCCACGCAGCATCTACCTGACAAATTAGGTCCGAGCTACGACAAGGTCCGTTCATGGGGGTAGAGAGAAACCCTGGCTTGGAGTGGAGGAGGAGTTGCGCCTCTTGCCATTCCTTTGCTTCGACAAGAGACTTTCGTATCACCTCCTCCACCGAGAAGATACGATCCTCAAACAAAAGCCAATTCCTAGCTTTCCATAAATTCCAGCAAATCCAAGGGTAAAGAGGAGAACCCGAGATACCTGACGGAGGTAAATTGATCATCCGCGTCGCAGCTTGAAGAAACTGTTTCACCGAGGTGATGTGTGGATTTTGAGGTTTGCGGCATACTGGTACAAGCTCCCAAACCTGGATGGCAAAAGGGCAATTGAGCAAAACATGGAGTTCATCTTCTTTTCCTCCGCACCGTTTACAAAACTCAGCCCGAATTCCCCGTTTTGCAAGAGTTTCGAAGACCGGTAAAGCTCCACTTGCTGATTTCCAAAGGAAATTCTTTATCTTTGGTGTCGTTTTGACATTCCACACCCCTTTTTCCAATTAAAAGGTAAAGCCTCATTTTCCAGGTTTTGCGATCTCAGTTTTGCCAAGGCGTAACCGGATCTAGTTGCATACTCTCCTGATTTTTCCGGCAACCAAACCAATGTATCTTCCAAAGGTGATGAGCTGGTGAATATCTTCCTGATAGTGTCTTCATATTGTGGTAAATGAAGGCGAATCAGTCCAATGTCCCAAGCATTGGTGGATGGGCAGCGGAGATCTTTCACATAAAGACTTGTATTAACACAAGAGGGTGGGCCAATGGGAGCATGCGGATGATCAAGAGAGAGCCATGGCTCGTTCCAAATTCGAACCTTACTTCCGTCCCCTAGAGACCATTCCATTCCTTGTCTAAGTACTTCCCGACCCACAAGAATACCTCTCCATCCATGAGATGCCGTAGAAGGTATAGAACAATCCAAAAAAGATGTGGAATGACAATACTTTCCGAGCAACACCCGAGAGAGAAGTGAATTTGGGTTTTGGAGAATACGCCAACTAATCTTTGCTAGTAAGGCGTCATTGAAAGCTTGTAGATCACGGAAACCCAACCCTCCACAATCCTTTGGAAGTGTGAGTTTTTCCCAAGCAACCCAACACATTTTCCGCTTATCCGGTTTGTCATCCCACCAAAACCTAGTAAAGACGGATTGGAGTTGCTTGCATAGGGAGATTGGCAACTTAAAACACGACATAGCATAGGCCGGCATAGCCGCAAGGACTGACTTGAGAAGGATTTGTTTTCCGGCTCCCGAAAGAAAACGAGTGGTCCAACTATGGGCACGTTGCCAGATCTTGTCAACAATCGAGGCAAAGATATCCTTTTTCCGTCGTCCAAAATTTTCGGGCAGCCCTAAGTATTTCCCTATGCCTCCTTCATTTGAGATATTAAGCGATAGCTTTATCCGAGCTTTAGCTTCCGGAGGCGTTTTGGACGAGTAAGTGATCGAAGATTTGAGGAGGTTAATGCGTTGACCGGACGCATCTTCGTATTGCTTGAGGATAGTCAAGAGGGATGTAACACAAGAAGCACTTGATTTGCAAAAGAACATAGTATCGTCCGTAAAAAGAAGGTGATTAACCGGCGGAGAGCCCCTGGCCACACGAATCCCCGGTAAGAGCCCACTAGTTTGAGCTTGATGACATAAACCCGAGAGAACCTCCGTACATAAGATGAAGAGATACGGGGAAAGTGGGTCTCCTTGTCTAAGACCTCGGGAAGGTACCACCTTCCCTTGTGGACCACCATTGATAAGAAAAGAGTAGAAAACCGAGGTGACACATTCCAAAATCCATCCAATCCATATCTCATGGAAATCAAGCTCTACAAGGACCGAACGAAGAAAACCCCACTCTATCCGATCATAAGCTTTGCTCATGTCCGTCTTTACCGCCATGTAGCAAAACTTTTTAGCTTCCGAGGTTCTAAGAAAGTGGAGGATCTCATGAGTGATCAAGACGTTGTCGGTAATGGCCCGTCCCATTACAAAGGCCGATTGGGAGAGAGAGATTAGCGACGGTAGAAGAGGTTGGAGTCTTCGGGTGAGGATCTTCGCAATGATCTTGTAGTGCGTGTTGCAAAGGGCGATAGGTCTATAGTCCGAGACTTTTCTAGGCGCACCGCCTTTTGGGATTAGCCTTATGTGGGTCTCATTTTGTCTTTGGTTCAAGCAACTAGATTAAAAAAAAAGACCGGATATCCCGGGAAACGTCTTCTCCAATGATATTCCAATACGAGTGATAAAATTTCGCGGAGAAACCGTCGGGGCCCGGAGCTTTACCTCCATTGATAGAAAAAACCGCATGTTTTGTTCATTCTTTCACATGCAGGACGAAAATCGATTTTTGTTTTTTTGTTTTTTCACATGTTTTCCGGAGTGAACTATTGCTTCTAGAGATATCTCTAATGGTGAAATTCACATCTCTCTTCACATGAATTCTGGGAAGACCCGATAGATCCTCTATTGGATTTTTGTTTCTTTGTTTTTCTGGGAAAATTGCAAATTGCAAAGTAGGGTCGGGTCGTAGGTTGGTTTTTTCTTGTTGGGTTTGGTTAAAGTTGGTTTAAGTTGTTATTGGGTTTAATTTTGGTTTGGGTGGTTTTAATTGGATTGGTATAACATAAACTATGGTATGTGTGTAAATAGGTTTCGATGTTTTCAATTAGGAAGAAATACGTTTTAAACTTTCGAATTGAGTAGATCTACGTCGAGGTCGAAATTTCGGATGGAATTACACCTATATCATACTTTTGAGGGGGAAATACGTCGTTTTCCCTTGTAATTTTAGCAATGTATCAAGAACTAACTTGTATAATTTCTCAGTTTTTTTATTTAAACAAAAATCAAAAATAAAAGAATTATTAGAATGGTGGCATATATGATCATTTTTTTCTCTCCCAAACGTGGCATTTGAGCAATTGATCCGGTTTTCTCTGACTTTGCTCTGATTTTAATGAAGAATTTCAAACTCCATCTCTTCCAGGCGAGCACTCATCACATATGCCACTTCTTCAGAAATTTAACCAACCATGCCATCATTTAATCAGCTTGCCACTGATTTAATGAAAAGACGATTTTAACCTTAGTGAAATATGTGATTTAATTAAAAAAAAAAAACCCAACCGAGTTCCAACCCGAAACCCGACGATGAGCTACACACTCTTTTCCCCGACAGCGACGTCGACGTTCATCGCCACCGCCTTTCTCGCCAGCCGTCGCCTCCGGCATCGTCATTCTTGCAGTCGGTTTCTTCCCCTCTCTCTCCTCCGCCATTGGTGAAACTGAGTAAGTTCTTTGTTAGTTTAGAGATTTGATATGGGGATTCCTAAATTTAGGGGTTTGATATGTAAATTACTTGTTTAGGTATGCACATTCATTGGATTGGTAATCACGATTGGTTATTTGCATTGGTAATGTCTCGAATCGTGTTGTTGTTGTTGTTGAATCTTAGGTAGATTAGAGAATCGGAAGTATCGACTCGATTGGATCCAGAAATAGGACAACTGGTACACATGATACAACTAAGAGATATATGACAAGTGGTACACATGGTACAACTAATAGATATAGGCTAAGTGATAGAAATGGTATTACTGTGACAATTTGTGTAATTTGAATTGTGTTTTCTTTTATTCCATTTCCAGGAGGCGATGAAGAGCACCCACACAAACGTACATTTTGATTATGGAGGGTACTATTCAGAAGAGCATGAATGGATTTCAGGAAATTCTGTATACGCTATATCGCTAAAGACCTCATCGTTGGAGGAGATCACTTATTCGTTGTTAGTAGAAAAGATATGCAGGAAGATTGCGATAGATGAAACCACGGCGAAGCTGAAATTGAGTTACAGTCTATCTAAAGCTCGAAGAGAGTCATATATTGTAGATAACGAGGACGTTTTTGTTTATCTAACGTCATCGGATACAAAGGGACTTAAACCTGTTTTGCATGTGGAGATAATCAAGGATTTGGAAACAAATCAGAGGGTCGACCAACTTTCAAGAGCGGAAGGAAGTTCATTTGGTTTGAACTATGGGCAGCGGGTTTCAAATGGCAGAGTTGATGATGTAGATAATGCTGGCATCCTTACTATTTTCAGAGCATGTGGAGCAGCAGAACAAGTGAACGAGACGATTATTGAAGAGGTGATACTGACTGTTGATACTGGAAATATTGGTAATGAGGATTGTGAGAATGTAACACGTAACGAATATGCAGCTGTGGATAGCCCAATGGATAACCATGTTGATGAAGTTTTCGATGGTAGGCATGAATATGTTGAGATTCCAGATCTTGTGGAAGAAAGTCAGTTTGTTGAAGGATGGGAATATGGTACGGGTCTTGAAATAAATCAAGAATTTAGTTCTAGGGAGGCAGTGCAAGATTTGGTTCTCAGAGCTGCAAATAAGAACTGCTATGGGGTTAAAACTGTTAAGTCGGATACAGAGCGACTTATGCTACGATGTCGACAAGAAGCCAATGGTTGTCAATGGTATATACGAGCTGAGAAAACTAAGTCATCATCCTTTTGGACTGTCAGAGTACACAGAAAGATGCATACATGCTCTCGGGCTGTTGAGAGTACAAGCAGTAGTAGTAGACAGAAAGGCGCACAACGATTAGTAACATCTATGTTGCATGAAGACTATCCAGGTTTAATGGACACCCGACACCTAAAAACATCATGAGTATTGTACCAGGAAGACTTGGCTTGCAGTTGCCCTACTCTACCGCATCGAGAGCGAAAAAACAACATGTTAATGATGTGCGGGGGAGCCCTGAAAAAAGCTACAAGAAGTTGTATTCTTATCTGCACATGTTAGAGAAGATCAATCCTGGGACAGTAACAAGTGTGGAATTGGATGAAGGAAATAGGTTCAAGTACCTATTTATCGCTTTGGGCGCTTGCATCGAAGGGTTTATGGCAATGAGGAAAGTGATAGTTATTGATGCAACTTTTCTAAAGACTGTATATGGTGGTATGTTAGTTTTTGCAACAGCTCAGGATCCTAATCATCACCATTACCCCATTGCGTTTGGTGTAATTGATCGTGAGAGAGATGATAGTTGGATCTGGTTTTTCAAAATGCTGAAAAGCGTTATAGTGGATGTTCCTGGACTGGTTTTTATAAGCGACAGACATGCAAGCATCATCAAGGCAGTCATTGAGGCGTACCCGAGTGCTAAGCATGGACATTGTGTCTGGCATTTGTCTCAAAACGTGAGAGGAAAGGTGAAGAATGACAAGGATGAAGTTGCGAAGAAATTCATAGAGTGCGCTCAAATTTATACTAAGAGTGAGTTTGAGAGAGAGTATGGTGCATTTAAGAGTAGGTTTCCTAAAGCCGGTGAGTATATAGATAGGAGTATAGAGCTGGATAAATGGACGAGGTGCTATTTTGAAGGAGACAAATATAACATCGACACTAGCAATGCCGCAGAATCAATGAACAATGTGTTTAGAAAAGCAAGGAAGTACCCCCTATTGCCTATGATTGATGCGATTATTGAAAGACTTTCTGAATGGTTCAACAAACATAGGAAATAATCTGCTTCTGCATCGGACAAAAAGAAAATGGTGCCTTTTGTGGAGAATGAAGTTCACAGGCGATGTGCAATTGCTAAACTTTTAACGGTGACTGAGCTGAACATCTTCCATCTTGAATACAACGTTAAAGGACTCGATGGGAAGACGTATTTGGTTGACTTGAAGATGAAAAGTTATTCTTGTAGATGTTTTGATATAGACAAGTACCCGTGTGTCCATGCAATAGCCGCAACCAGCAACCTCATGAGGACGGAAGGGAGAATAGTGAGTATCCAAATCTATGATCTCTGCTCGAAATATTACTTGATTGAGTCGTGGGCATTGGCATATTGCCGAACGATTTATGTAGTGTCACATGAGTCTCATTGGAGTGTTCCTGCTGATATTCAAGAATTGTTCGCCTTACCGCCGGAGTACACCAAAAGAAAAGGAAGAAATCAAGAAGCGCGGTATCCATCCACCGGAGAAAGTCACCGCCGAAAGAGGAGAATGTACAAGTATGTGCCTGGCATAGACTTGGAGAGGTGGTTGTAGCCCAAAAGGGATGATGAACAAACTTAATTTGTGTGTTTGTATTTGCATGTATTTGTATTTCTCGAATTTGTCTCGGATTGGTACCACTTAATTTATGTGTTTGTATTTGTCTCGGATTAGTACTACTAGTTCACCTTGGTACAACTAAGAACATATTTGTATTTGTGTGGATTTGAATTTATTGGATTTGTACTATCTGGTTCAACTTGTACAACTAAGAACATATATGTATTAATATCATTAAGGAGGTTCACGATGTGTTATACACATAGTTGTATCTGCATGTCGAGATGTACAAATTTCCTAATAGTTGTACTTTTACGAATTTAGGGTTTTTGTAGTTGAACCGTGATATAAATTATTACGTTGTAGTTGTCCACATGATTTTCGAGTTTTAAGAGTCATTTAGGAGGTTCTCATAGTGCAAAATATGGATAACATGAACTAATCTTCCGTTTCTTATTCATATCTTTGTTTTACATCAACCACACCTTATACTATAGGGAAGACATTAGTAATGTTAACCATGTTATGATGGAAAAGAATCAAAATATATGATTTTGCAGAACTTGTACTATGTAAACTTCCTAAATGACCATGGAAACTAGACAATCATGTGGACAACTACAACGTAATAATTTATATCACGGTTCAACTACAAAAATCATAAATTCGCAAAAGTACAACTATTAGGAAATTTGTACATCTCGACATGCAGGTACAACTATGTGTATAACTTTTGAACAACAAAAACCCTAATTTCCGCCAACTATTTCAGATTTCCCCCCTAAATTTTATTTCCCTCACTTTTCCCCCAAATGTTTTCATTTTCCTAACTTTCCCTTTACTTTGTCGCGAGAGAGAGGAGAGAGAGGAGCGAGGGAATTCTGGGGAGAGAGAATTCTGAGAGAGAAAATTCTGAGAGAGAGAATATGAGGGAGAGAGAATCAATCCGACAGAGAGCGAGGCAATCCGACATAGATTTGTTGTTCCGATTTGGAGGTAAGCTCGATTTGGGGAAAAATTAGGGTTCGTAGAATCCGACATAGATTCGTTGTTCCGATTTGGAGGTAAGCTCGATTTGGAGGTAAGCTCGATTTAGATTCGTTGTTCCGATTTGGAGGTAAGCTCGATTTGGGGAAAAAATTAGGGTTTGTAGAGATTAAAAAATTAGGGTCTGAGCATTTGTTTGTTGGTGGGAAGCTCTTGTTGGTGCGTTTCTTTTGGGTTTTTGATCTGATTTTTGTGTTTGTATTTGTCTGAATTTGTCTCGGATCTGTGTACACCTATGGTATTCCGGAAGAAATGGACCCCAGCTATAGTGACGATAAGCGGAACAAGAGGCTAATCGAGAGACTTTACCACGTAGCCGACGCTGACTATGACATTCCGGCAGAGGTAAGCTCAAGAGGACAGTGTGATGATTTTGGATTTCCCACACAATGCTACTGTGGTGGGAGAGCAATACTAGCTGCATATCGCGGAGCATCATACCTCGGACGACTATATTACACATGCTCGTTGAATATCAATGTAAGTAATCTTCTTGACTTTTACATTGTTTAAGTTCAATTATCTAATTTCCGTTTTGTGTAGGATGGAGAGTGTCATATCTTTAAATGGTGGGATGAGGCTATGATGGAAGAACTGGAAATGGTAAAGCACCAATCTGAGATGATTCTTTCCATTGACCTTGATCTCAAGGCAGAGATGGTTGGATTGAAGAAGTCACTTTGTACAAGGGAGAATGAAACCCCTTGCATGCTTTTGAAGAATTTGGTTGCTTCAGTTCTTGTTCTCGTAGGTGTCACTTTGTACCTCTTTAAGTAGAGAAGAATGTAATGTCACTTTAAGTTGTTTCAGTTCTTGTTCTGGTGTCACTTTTGTACCTCTTTAAGTAGAGAAGAATGTAATGTCACTTTAAGTTGCTTCAGTTCTTGTTCTGGTGTCACTTTTGTACCTCTTTAAGTAGAGAAGAATGTAATGTCACTTTAAGTTGCTTCAGTTCTTCTTAAGTAGAAAAGAATGTAATGTAATGTCACTTTAACTGGATCTCAGTAGTACCAGTTGGACCGAAAACTAGAACTCAGTTGTACCTAAAAGTCTTAGTGGTACCGAATAACTAGATCTCAGTTGTACCAGTTGGACCAAACACTAGAAATAATCGGCTAAAAACATACCAATTGGACAAAAAACACTAGATTTCATCGGCTAAAAACAAATCCAACCGAAACACAAAGTTCTAACCGAAACACAAAGTTCCAACCGAAACACAAATCCAACCGAAACACAAATTTCCAACAAAAACAAATCCAACCGAAACACAAAGTTCCAACAAAAACATTCCTAAGTCTTCGATTTCTTCTATTTCTTTGATTTCTTAGCTTCCCTCGCTTTCCCCCTTGTAAAAGGGGACACCACCCACCTCGATGGTTACCGCTTCCTCTTCTCTGCACCTCTCACAGAAGGAGTTCCACTTTTCCTTAAACAACTCTTGTACCTCTTGAATGGTCCCACCTCAATCTTTTTCTCCTTGTCAACACCATCGGCTTCTTTCTCAGAAATTGTAGCCTCTTTATCCTTCTCAGTTGTACCAGTAGTACCGGCAGATCATGATGCTTCTTTATCCTTCTCAGTAATACCAGTTGGACCGACAGATCCTGAAGCTTCTTTATCCTTCTCATTACCAACAGATCCTGGTGCTGAGGCTGGTGTTGGTGAGAAGACATCTGGTGGTGAGGGATGAAATGGTGGTGAGAAGGGTGGTGGATATATTTCTGCTTCAACATCTTTCAGTCTCTCATCTATGCGTTCGATTCTCACATCCATTCCACCAAGCTTCTCCATGATTTCCTTAAACCCATTCTCCATCACTTTTTGCAGCTCCAACACTGATTCAACACTTTTTGCAGCTTCAACTCGTTCTTGTCTTCCATCTCGAGAACCAACGTCCAACTCGTACAGCTCTTTCCACCATATCTTCTTCCTCTGTACGATTAGACGTTGTCTCCAACTATCAACGATTGGATCAATATAACCTATCCCATCATCAACATCATCGTCTATGATGCGCGCCAAAAGAGCTTTCTCACCCGAGTCCGGTTCCAAGATGCTAGTAATATCCTGTGAATATCAATAAATTTAACATAAAATCAAACTCATAACAAATACAAATAATACCAAGTATGTTCACAAACTCTAACCTTAGTACTTCCAAGCGCTTCATTTATGGCTTCCAATGGAAAACCTTTCATTGCTTCTTTGGTGAACTTGTGCTTGTACATCCTTGGACAATCCTTTTTTGCCGGTACATCTTCTCGAAATTTGCTTCCAAGACTTCGAATACACTCAAATGCCATAATCTACACATGGAGTTACAATATCTCAGTATTAAAATCATATAACTATTAATCTAATACTTAAAATCAGAAAATATTCATATAGAGTTACCTCCAGAGGAACAATGAATCCATAAAAGGCATGTTGTGCTTTTGGTTTCACGGTGCCTTTCATGTTCTTCATCATGCACCGGATCCCTTCCATACATTCATCAAATGAATAACGCCCCCAGGGAAAATTCTCACACGCATTCACATCATCCACAACACTTAGGAGGAAGGGATCTATGTTTCCAACAGCCTTAGACTTTGCTTTCACTACTTTGCATAAGAAATACAAGATAGTCAACTTCTTCCGGTCTGTAGAGCTCTTCTTGGTCTTCATTTCGTCCAACTTCTCTTCCACATCTTTGATTTTAATTCCGTCTTTCCTTCCAAACACCTTCTCTACAAACTTCAAATCCCCCAATTTCTTATAGTTGTTGGGGTAGTCATGGCATGCAAATCCGGTTAACAGCGCGTGCTCTCTCATAGAATACCTAATAGGCACTCAATTCACCACAAACCAGCACTCTCTTTTCATCTCCGTACAAGCTGTGCGAAGCAGAAGCATCCACATGCCTTGAATCATGTGGTTTCGCTCCTTAGGCATGTGGAATATATGCTTAAATTGAGAATGCTTTCTAAACCATTTCAGTTCTCCTTCAAGATTTTCCTCTATGTATTCCACTGTCTGGGTCACAACACACCTAGTTCCTATCTTACAACCCTTGGTGTATTCAGTTGGACCAAAGAACAGCTTCTCGGGCTGCAGTGGTTGAGTTTCATCATCGGTATCCTACACAATTGTACCCAAAAAAATAATCATACAAAATTGTCCCAGTTGTAAGACACTCGTCTACCTACTACCTAAACCAATACTATCCTAACCTGTACTAGTTGTTTTCTCGACCCTAACCTGTAATTCCCCTAATTCACAGTCTCAATATCAAGTGTACATACCTTCTCTACTTCGTTGTCATCTTCCTCACTTGATTTTCTCTCTGCTCCTTTTTCCCCATCACCATCCTCCTCACCATCATTTGACTTATTCTCTTCTGTTTCAACAACCGTGCTCGTTTCAACTTCAGTGCGGTTGGGTCCATCAGTGCGTGGTTCTTCATCAGTCCGAATGGGTACTTCTTCCCTGATATTGGTTGCTTCTGCGTCTTCAGTGATGGGTTCTTGATCAGTGTGAATGGGTGCTTCATCACTGCGATTGGCAGAAGACTCAATGCGATTGGTTGCTTCTGCGTCTTCAGTGATGGGTTCTTCATCAGTGTGAATGGATGCTTCATCATTGGGCTTGGCAGAAGACTCAGTGCGATTGGTTGCTTCAATATTGAAGCCACCTTTGGTCCTCTCTTCAGTGCTCTTGGTTGCTTATATTGTGGCTTCGTCTTCAGTCCTCTCTGCAGTTCGATTGGGAGATTCTTCTGTGAGATTATGTGAGTCTCATGCTCCGCTTGGATCTTCGCGGCCTTCTGTCGACTCATAGGATTCATACACTGGTCCTGTACCAGATGCTTTAACCCGAGCCATGGCGACGTCGGTTTATCCCGAGACTATAGAGGTGGAAGAAGAAGGAGACGAAGACGATTGCGAAGAATGAGAGGAGACAGACCCGGAGACAGAGATCGCCGGAGAACAATCAGAATTAGGGGTCGAGATGCTCGATTTTAGGGAAGAATCCGTTTAACTTCCGTCGGGTTTCGTTTAGGAGTTTAACTCTTGGGGACTTATGAAAATTAGGGGGAAGAAATTGGGAAATTAGGGATTTAGATTGTATCGGGTTGATGGGTGGGAAATGGGTGGGTATTATTGTGGTTGGGTTGTAATTAAAAGAATGTAAGAGGGACTAACTTGTATTTTGACGAGTTTTTGATTAAAAAAAAAATCAAAACTAAATTAATTTTTAGAAGGGTGGCATATCTGAACAATTTTTCAGAAAATGTGGCTTTTGTGCATTTGTTCCCTTATAGGGGATTAATGGCTCAAAAGCCATAAAATGAGAAAGTAAAATCTTGTGTGCCATAAACTGATCTAGGTGCCATAAAGGGGATGAAATCCCCATTTTACCCTTAATGAATTGTGCTTATGGCATTGTTGATTTTATGAAGGATTTCGAAAATCTGTTTTTATTATTTATTGAAATTTTCATTTTAATTATTGAATTACTTAATATTGAATTTTTATTTTTTTAATTTTCCAGGTAATTAAAAAATTTGTTCCCCGCTGCTTCTTCAAGCGAGCATCGGCACCCATCGAATCATTCGAACCACCGACTCCCTTCGAACCACCGATCCTTCTCGCCGGCGGACCGTAGCCGCCACCGCGTCGTCCTTCTCTGCAATTGTGGTTTTCGTCATATCTCTTCTCTCCTCCGCCATTGTTGAATAAGGTAAAAGTTTTCTTTAATTTGAGGATTTCCAAAATTAGGGATTCGATTTGTGAAATTTGTTGGTTTGAGTATGCACATTGGATATTTAAGTTACTTATATGGGTCGACTAGTCATTGAATTTTTAATTTCTCGATTGTTGTTGTTTAATCGAGCTGAATCGAGATGCTGGGTAGTGAATCTGTGCGATGGGGGACAACTGGGACAAATGGTATTATCAAACCAATGTGGGACAACTGGGACAAATGCTATAACTGAGAAAGAGTTGACAATTGGCAATTGACTAAATTTTTTGTTTGTATTTCCAGGAGAGGATGAGCAGCCGTACAAACATACATTTTGAGTATGGAGGATATTATTCACAGGAAGGAGAGGAGTTTAAATGGAATTCAAGAAATTCCATTTATGCTATATCATTTATGACCTTAACTTTGGACGAGTTAACCTATTCGGTGCTTGTAGATGGTATATGCAAGAAGATTGGGGTAAACGACAGTACAAGGAAGTTGAAATTGAGCTACATTCCGTTGGTAGCTAAGCCTCATAGGGAGTCATGTATTGTCGATGATGATGATGTTTATGTTTATCTAACAACTGTGGATAAAGAGGGACTTAGATCTATTTTGAATGTGGAGCTAATGGAAGATTTGGAAAGAGATAAGAGTGACGAGCTATGTGAGGAGCTTCCTAGAGTGGATAATGTGCATGTTGAGAACCGGATGACTATTTACAGCCCGGAAGAAGCAGAGATTAAACAACAACAGAACCGGGTGGATGAGAATGGGGAGGACGGTTTGGATGGTATGCATGAACATGCAGATGAACATGCAGATGAACATGCAAATGAACATGCACATGAACATGATCATGTTGAGCCTCCACGGCCTGTAGAACAAACTCCGTTTGTTCTAGAATGGGATGATGGCGCTGGTTTTGAGAAAGGTCAAGAATTTCGTTCGAAGGAAGCTTTGCGAGTTTTGGTTGACAGAACTTCACATAAGGGATGTTTTGAGGTAAAAACTGTAAAGTCGGATCCGGGGCGAATCATATTAAGATGCCGTCAAGCTGAACAAGGTTGTTCATGGTATATACATGCTGTAAGAATGAAGGATTCTACTTATTTCAGTATGAGAGTGTATAGAAACATGCATACATGCTCAGGGGTCGTTGCCAGCACAATTCATATTAAAAGGAAAGGCACACCACAAGTAGTAGCAGATGTTTTGCGTGGTTCCTTTCCAGGTCAGGTCGACACCCCCGAGGCTAAATCTCTGATGAATGTTGTTCAAAATGAAGCTCACGTGAGTGTGTCCTACTCTACTGCGTTGAGAGGGATAAAACTAGCTATTAGTGAAGTGAGGGGCAGTCCCGAAGAAAGTTATCGAAGATTGTATTGTTATCTGTACGTGTTGCAGATGGTGAATCCTGGTACAGTAACAAGCGTGAAAGTGGATGCCAGAAATAGGTTCAAGTATCTATTCGTCGCTTTGGGCGCTAGTATTGAAGGATTTAGAGCAATGAGGAAAGTCATAGTTGTGGATGCAACTTTTCTTAAGAATGTTTACGGTGGAATGCTAGTATTTGCCACAGCTCAGGATCCGAATCATCACCATTACCCCATTGCAATGGGTGTAATTGATAGGGAAAAAGATGCTAATTGGAAGTGGTTTTTTTAAACGCTCAAAACAATTATACCTGATGATCATGAACTGATTTTTATGAGTGACAGACATTCAAGCATCATGAAGGCAGTCAAGGAGGTGTACCCACAGTCTCAGCATGGACATTGCGTTTGGCATTTGTCTCGTAACGTGAGAAGTAAAGCTGCGAATGGTTGTAAAGATTTGTGTTCAGCCAAATTCATAGAATGCGCTCACAAGTACACAGAAGGTGAGTTCTTAAATGCATACTCTGATTTTAGGCGGTGGTTTCCAGGAGCTGCAGAGTATCTAGATGAAGGTGTTTCGCTTGAAAAATGGGCAAGGTGCTACTTTAAAGGAGACAAGTACAACGTGGACACAAGCAATTCGTGTGAATCTATGAACAGTGTCTTCAAGAAGGCAAGGAAGTACTCCTTATTGCCTTTGATTGATGCGTATCTTGAAAAAGTGTCTGAATGGTTCAACATGCATAGGAAAGACACTGTTGGTGCATCATACACGAAGAAATTGGTGCCCCTGGTGGAGAACGAACTGCATAGGCTATGTGCACTTGCAACAGGCTTAGTTGTCACTGAGCTAAATCATTGTGAGCTTGAATACAACGTGATTGGAACTGATGGGAAGAGCTATCTGGTCAATTTGTTAAGTAAAAGTTGTAGCTGCAGATGTTTTGATATAGACAAGATTCCGTGTGTCCATGCAATAGCCGCATACATTGCACTGATGCGAACGCCACAAAGAATAAGGGAAATACACATCCATGATTTGTGCTCAACATATTACTTGATTGAGACGTGGGCGTTGGCTTATTACAGAACTATTTATATGGTGCCGCATCAGTCTACTTGGATTATTCCTCAGGAAATCGGAGACTTAGTTGTTTTACCGCCAGACTACACCAAAAAAGTAGGAAGAAAGCGAGTTAAGCGCTTTCCCTCCACCGGAGAAGCGCGCCCTAAACCGAGTAACAAGGCCAACAAAGGAATACATTTGAGACATTGGTTTGAGCCAGTAAACCCAAGGGAAATTTAGGGTGTGTTTGTTTGTTCATTTGTTGGATTTCTCTATTTCAGTTTAGGATTTCTTTGTTGGATAATTTTATAAAAATATTTTGTTCAAGATAATTTTATAAAAATATTTTGTAAAAATATTTACAACTAACACTTATACACATAAGTGTTTCTAACACATAATAATTAAGAAAATTAAAAAATACAAAATGCATATTGTGTTTCTAACACATAATATTGGTTTCACATGAAATACTCCATATGATACATGGTATGATACATGGTAGTCTTTGATAATGTTACCATTTCATGATGGAGAAAATGCAAATTATATGATTTTGCTAAAATTTTATTGTTAGCCGTTTCTACATGTCCTACATAAGTAGAAAATCAGGAGGACAACTACAAAATATTATTTTATGTCTCAGGACAACTGGAAAATCTAGAAGGACAACTATGAGCAATTGCGGACAATTGGACACGATGGTACAACTATGTAGTATTTTTTTTATTTAGGCGGCGTGGAGCACGTGTGCATTTAAATTTGCGGCGCTGTGGATGAGTTAAAAATTAAAAATATTTTTAAATAAATTAAAAATTATGATATTTTATGTTTTTTATTTTGTCCTGCTCTCTATAAAATCGAAACTCTCATCAACCCTTCCGCCTAATTTCCCCCAAATCGAAAACTAGGGTTTTCGCCTAATTTCCCCCAAATCGAAAATCAACAAGATGCCGAGTTACAGCTCGGGCTCTTCTTCTTCCCGACACTCCTGTGACAGTTCATACTACCGAGCTGATGGAGATTGGGGTATGCGAGGAACGTGTTGGTGTGGCGTCTCTCTTGTTATCAGGGAATCGACTGCTGAAGCTACTCGAGGAAGGCTAATGTACACCTGTCCAGATTGGCCGCATGAGGTAAGAACAAAAACTGAGTTTGTGATTTAGCCGAAGTATAGAATTTAGGGTTTTGTTTCAATGTAGCTGAATGATTTCTTCATTCAATGTACAAGAGAAATCATCCTAATCATGACCACATATGGAAATGGTGGGATCATGCTGTCACAGAAGAACTATCAAGTCTGAAAACTCAAATTGATAAGGTCAATGAAGGGATGCAAAGCATGCACAACATGGGAGTTTTGCGAAACTGCCTTCACGAAACTGCCTCGTTTGAGACCCATGGTGCAGAAATTATGCAAATGGGAGAGCTCCTGGCTGGGATGGAAAGAGAGATTTCAAGGATGAAGGAATTGCTTGCCAACCGAGGTGATGGATATGTGATAATTGCATTTTTCCTTGTGTTTGCTGCGGTTTTTTATTTTCTTAAGTAAAAGTCTGTTGCATTATTTTCTTAATTGCATTACGGCAAGATCCTTTATTTTCATTATGTTTAAAAGGGTCCTATGTGTTGTATTGTTATGAATATTCGGTTTGTTATAATTCATATGTTGTGTTTGCTAAAATTCCAGAAAACACGCAATTGTACCATGTTGTCCCATTACCACAACTGAAATATAACCTTAACTTGTACAATGTTGTCCCTGTTGTCTCATTACCACAACTACCTTAACTTGTACAATGTTGTCCATGTTGTCTCTTTACCACAACTAACTTAACTTGTACAATGTTGTCCCTATTGTCTCATTACAACAACTGAAATATAACCTTAACTTGTACAATGTTGTCCCATTACCACAACTGAAATATAACCTTAAATAAAGACGAGTAATACCATAAGTTCATACTAGTTCAAAAACTAAATCCAACAATTATAACACAGAAACAAAGGTCTATACCAGTTCCAAAAAAAACCTAAACACATTTGATCTACTTCCTTGTTATACATTCCCTTTCCCCTTCGGCTCTTTCCCTTCTGTAAAAGGGGACACAACATGCCTCGATGGTTGTCGCCGCCTCTTAGCTGGTGGATCAGGTAAATCAAAGATGAGTACTGGGAGAAGAGTCTTATTAGATGTCATCTTGATCCTCTTCTTACGTGGTGGGTCACCAGGTTGGACTAAGGCTGATGGGCAGGGTTCGAAGAATGATGGGAAGGGTTCTAATGATGGGAAGGGTGCGGAAGAGGCTGAGATGGGTGGTGCTGCGGATGAGGCTGGTGCTGGTGCTAGTGCTGGTGCTAGTGCTGGTGCTAGTGCTTGTGTTGGTGTTGGTGCTGGTGCTGGTGTTGGTGCTGGTGCTGGTGCTGGTGTTGATGCTGAGACGGTTGGTGAGACGGGTGGTTAGTCGCCTGGCGGAAGTACTAAGTCTTCAAGAGATTTCACTCTTGCATCCATGCCAGAAAGCTTCTCCATGATCTCTTTGAAGCCATTCTCCATCGACGCCTGCAACTCCAACAAAGATGTAGGCTCAGCTTGTGGAGGTTCCTCTGTAGGGCCTTGAAACCGAGCACCAATGTCTAACTCATACAAATGTCTCCAACATATCTTCTTCTTCTTCATGGTTAGATGCTTCGTCCAACCCTCAACCTCTAAATCAATAAATCCGATACCATCATCTAAACCAGGATCCGTGATTCGCGCCATAAGATCTTCTTCATATTCGTCAGGCTCCAAGATGCTACAAATGTCCTGTCAATATCAACAAATACAACTTACTACTCTGATACTAAACCAATCTTTCATATCAAACTCATAACAATATGCAAAAAAAATTATACCTCAGCACTATTGCCAATCGCTTCATTTATATCATCCAAAGGTATACCTTTCATGCAAACATCAATGAATTTATGCTTGCACATCCTTGGACAGTCAGGCTCAGCGGGTACAGCTTCTCGAAATTTTCTTCCAAGACTAGGAATACACTCAAATGCAAGAATCTACACATAAAATTCACAATATCAAACAAAGTTAAAAATCATAAATTTAAGAATTCAAAACATATAACTCATACTTACCTGTAGAGGAAGAATGAAACCAGAAAAGCTAGTTTTTCTCCTTTTCCTTTCACGCAGCCATCAAACTTATTCACCACACGCCGGATCTCCTTCATAGTCTCATCAAATGTGTAACACCCCTATGGAAACGTCTTGCACAGATTCAAATCACCAACAACTCTAAGCAGGAAGGGGTCTATGTTGCCATCAGCCTTGGACTTCGCTTTCAAAACTTTGCATAAGAAAAACAACACTGCCATCTTCTTCCTCTCTACAGAGCTTTGCTTCATTGATTTTAGCTCGACTTCCACCTCTGCGATCTTGATTCTATCATCCCTTCCAAAGTGCTTATTAACAAAATTCAAACTACCCAACTTCTTATAGTCATTCGGATACTCATGGCAGTCAAGACCACTAAGAAGTGCATGCTCCTTCAAAGAATACCGAATGGGAACTCCATTCACCACAAACCATGCCTCATTCATCTTCTCGGTAGAGACTGTGTGAAGGAGAAGCATCCATAACCCTTGACTCATGTGGTTTGGCTCCTTGAACATGTGGAAAATGTGCTTAAACTGAGGATGGGCTCTGAACCATTTCAGCTCTTCCGGAAGCTGGCCTATGACATTGACAACATGCGACACAGCACACCTCAATTGTATCGTACATGCCTTGCTATACTCGGTTGGACCGAAGTAAAGCTTTTCAGGCTGCATTGGTTGGCTATCATCGTCATCCTGAAATACAAACGAATACTTTTCCCATACTTTCTTCTACTAGCCTAGCCTGTAATGAACTTTAGCATATTGGGAATATGAAGTATACATACCTCTTGCGGTTCTTCCTCCTCTGGAGCTTCTTTATCTTGCATTTCTTTCTCTTCCGCTTCATTCTCTCGCGATTCTTCTCCGTCATTTGATTTTTTCTCTTCTTCGCCATCACCATCACTAGCCGTGTCCGTTGAATCGCCCGTTGAATCTTCTCTCATTTCAACCTCTTCGTCTGCTTCTTTCTCGGGTTCCGTCGTGGGTGCACTGCGATTGGTTGTTTCGCGGGCTTCGTCTTCCGCCGGTGCTTCTCTGCCTCCGAGTGTGGGTGCACGAAGATTGGTAAGATTGGTTGTTTCGGGTGCTTGATTCGTTGTTTCGGGGGCTTCGTCTTCAATCAGTGTTTGATTCGATGCTTCTCCGACTTCAGTTGACTCATACTCGATACCGGATTTTCTCACTTTAGCCATCGCCGAAAATTTTGAATCGGAAGTTATGGGGGGGAGCGCCCGGGGAGATAGAAGGTTTCGAAATCGGGGAGATGATAAATCGCAAATCGGGGTTTGGGCATTAATAAATCGGAGATTTGGAATAAAAACATAATTAAACATAAATTAAATCGAGTTGGGTCGGGTTATCGGGTATGCCTAAAATTCGTGGATATAACCCTAGTTTTAGTGTAAATAAAAAGACAAATAGGGAGAGGGTAGTATTCTCCACGGTTTTTCTCCATGTTCTAAAAAGCGGTCGCCTAGGCGCTAGTCGGCGGTGGACCGCCGCGATTAGTGTCTAGGCGGCCAATTAGGCGGTCAACGCTTTTTTTTCAAAAAGTCAACGATTTTTAACGATTTTTTTCGAAAAAATCGTTGACTTTCTTCAAAAAGTCAACATTTTTTTTTTATTTTTATAACGGACATATGGTTTGTTATAAAGTTTTGGAAATACATCTAGAAGTACAACACACATGCTAATTTTATCATTGAAGAAGATGATGAAGATTTTTCTCTCCTTGTACTTTTTTTTGTCTCTCAATATCAAGACAAATCTATTTTTTGCATCATATGTTTGTACTTCTTTTTTGTTTTTAGAATTTATATGTGAATTTGAACTTAATTTCCTAATGTTTTGTTACTTTGATAATCAAAATTTTTTATTTCATACTTGTTTTGATTCATATATTCATAACTTATAACTTATATACATATAAACTTTAAAATTAAAAAAAAAATGTTAATCGGTGATTAATCAACGCTTTTCGGTCTAGGCGCAAATCGATGCCCGACCGCCTGCCTAGCGCATAGCGTCTTTTCGAACATTGGTTTTTCTTATTAAAAGAAAATCAAATTGATATTAATTATTAGAGTTATGTCATCTCAGTCTATTTTTTTCCAACTTCTGGCATTTCAGCCTCGCGCCGCCGCATCTCGTCGCAGATCTGAAGATCCGGTGGGTAAGGTTTCATCCGCCAGGAACAAGCTCGTGTTTTCCGACAACGATTCCTCGTCTTCCGCTTGCAAACGTAAGTTTGATTTCTAGGGTTCTTAATTTTTTTCCCCCTTTTTCTTACGATTTTACTGATGAGATTTGGGTTTCTGCAGGTACGAAACTCTGGGAGAGTTCTTTGATGCGTTGGACATTCTCCAGCATTTCTGGAAAAATCGAGCATTTAACCGAAAGGTATTCTCCTGGGATTTCAATTTAACTCGTGTTCATGCTCTCACTGATTGTCATTGATGGATTTATATCTTACTTCTAATCTGACTTCGAGTCTGACTTCTGTAAAATTCTCGATTAGCCTCTTTGATTATTGATTTATAGGATTTGTGCTGATTCGTGGTGATTGGGTTTGAACAGATCAGTTAAAAGGGAAAACCTTTAATCTTCGACTTATATTAAATCTTTTCCCTTAATGGAATCAAAAGAGAACTGTGTCTCTCTCTCTCTTCTGTGTTAGGTTGTGAATCTTGGTTTTTAGTCTTTGTGGCTGTATAAAGAAAGTAAATGCATAATGGTTGCTAAGAAGGGACGTAATGATAAAACACATTTGTTAGTTTACGTGCACTTCGTGCTTTACGACAAGGTTTCAGTTTTAGGGTGTTGATGGAACAAGTCTTTGTCCTCTTTCGTTTAGTTTCTGTGAATTGATAAAGACATATTTGCGTCGCCCTATCACTTAATTAAAACATTATATGCAATCTAGCACTTTCGGAAACTGCAACAAGGACTTAGCACTTTCTCATTGTAAAAAGACTGCGTTGTTCCTACATTAAACTATCGCTTGTACTGTTCACCATCACGTCTTTCAGTTATCTGCGAACTTTTTTCTTCTACCCTATGCATGATGAGATGTGACCATTATCACTTTCTATTTGAATTTATTACATTCGCGACATTTATTTTTTTCGGTATAATTAACTATTTGTTTTCCTTTTGTTTTATTCTCTCTTTCTTCCCCAACCTTGTCGATTTAGCTTCTGCCGGAATTCTGAGTCGGCGAGTGTCTGTTTCTCTAAAGTGAACGATTCTGAAATCAGTGTTTTGCTTCGTTTCAGTTCTGATTCATGGAGTTTGTTGTTGAAGAAGGAAAGCGAGTGCATGAAGAATGCTCGAATTTGATTCTCGTAAGTTGTTTGCTTTTCCGATTTCAATCTGTTCTCTCCTTTCGGGTATCTGTCCCCTTTGTATATTTCCTTCTGTGAAGCTTAAAAACTGCAGCGTGCTTGAGAAATTAAACAAAGTTTAGAGATTTCTAATTGAGGAAGTAAATGCTTTTGTTTGCCCACCAGCCTGCACTGTCAATTGGGAATGTAGGGCAGCTAGCTGTTGATCTTCTAGTGTCATCTACTGGTGCAGAGAGAGTTGGTTATCTCGACGATCCAAATCTGCTTCCTTGTGTTGGAAATGACGCTTATGGCTCTCTTCCTTGTGGTGAAATCGCTCTTCCTCTCGAGGGTTCGTTTTCTCAAACTATGTGCTTCATTAAAGATTAGGTTTTGATGTAATGAAGGGAGGTGTTTTGTCTTCTAACATGGATTATCCTCTGGTTTATATGATCAAGGAGACTTCTTGTGACTGATTTGACCATGTTATTGCAAAGGAGACACTATTTTATGTTGTATAGTTTGATGCGATAGATCTATGCCATTTTACATTGTTGAATCAGCCCTTTATCCTTGTGAAACCGCAAGGTTTTTATTCTCTTTGTGTGTTTCAGTTTATGAGTCATCTTCAACTGCTTCTACTCTTGCTCAGCAAAGGTCTCCAGTTGCAAAGGTATTACATTTTTGGAAGCGGCTTTGTTCCTCGTCATTTCCATGGTCCTGTTTTCTTCAGAATTGCATGCAATGCTTGTTATTTTGGGACTAAGAAAAGCCAGTTAGCTTGAGCTTTATTCAGTTAAATAATTTGGGAACTTAGCGAGACATTCTAAACTTATAAATTTATAATGTTGATTTAAAACAGGGAATGATGATTAAATTTGCGGAAAATATAGCCGATTTTGCCGCTTCGAGTGGAAAGAAGAATGTTCTTGTGATTTCGAGTTTAGACTTCCAAAGGCTGCATAACTTGGATATGTCAAGGTAACTATAAAGCCTCCTTTTCCTTTTTGTGGTTGCTATAAAAAAAAAATCATACGCCTTCAACATAAAACTAAATATGGACTTGTGCAAACAACATCAGAGATCTGTGAATCATGGAATTGATAGATAATTGAGCTTCACTTGCACCTCTTTTTTTTTTCTCTTTCATTACTAAGAGCAAAGTCTTTACAAGTTATTTTGTGTTCTCCTGGGCAATTACTTTAGAGGCCCACAGGTATATTATCTGTCAAACGCTGAATCTGATGGAAGAGATGATCACTGTGAAAATCTCGGATTTGAAAGATTGCACGAGTATGATTCAGAGGGAAGATGTTGGAAGTACCTTAGCTCTGTCTTTGAGGAGAACGGTAAAGACGAACTGGCTTTCCCTTTAGAAGATGAGCTCGAAGACATGGATTACTACCCAAGCTTGCCATTTGCAGCTCTTTTTTCAGCTTTTAAGGTAAATAAATGCGTTAGTATGAAGGATTTATCCACCCACCAACTCATTATGGACGATTGAAACACTTACATGGTCTGCGTGGTTTATGTTGATGATTTAGGCAAGAGGCTTAAAAGTGATTTGTCTCCTATGCTACTGTTCGGAAGGAGACAACATTCCTGATGCATTTCTTCTAGCAGAGGCTGCATCTAAGCTTACGGGTCTGAGTCCTGACAAGTTCCACGGTAAAAAAAGTTATCATTCTTTCAAGGGTAATAACATGTCCAGCAATTAATCGTGAGAGGCGATGAATCTTTTCTGCAGGGGAAGAAGGTGGGAAATGGCGGATACCGTATTCGTGGAAGAGTATGTATGGAGCTCCTCCGGATATGTCCATGTTTTAAGACTGTTGTTGGACAGAATATCTTGTACTAAAAGGATGATACAGTGAGAAGTTTATGAACACTTGAGATAGTTTAATAATCCGATAGAGACCTTTTTCTGGGTTGTTTCATTATCTGGGTCGCTACTATAGAACAAACTTAACAAGTAAAATTTCATTATTAGAAGGGAAAAAAGCTTAAAAATACACCAATTCTACATAATCTGGACTTATTTTGACATCTAGAAAAATATACAGATTAATGTTTGACATTCATTTTAATATGCAAACTATCAATCACTATTTTTTTAATATCTAAACTATTAAATTTCATGTATTTTACAACATTTATATTTTGAAAACCCGATTTTGCCTTTTTTTTTATTTACCAAATTCAATTTATTTTATAAAAAAAAAACAAAATTAATAATTTATAAAAATAAAAATTATTATTATTCCTCCTTCCTCTCTAGATCTCTCTCGCTATGACAAAAAAAAACTCATCTTGACTGGGATCAAAGTTGCAGCCATGAGACTCATCTTGACCATCTCTGATCTCTTGCTAATACTGTAATTTTCGGCAACTAATCTCCTAAATCCGTTTTTCGATCGCATGCTTTAACTTAATCCTATTGCGCTATCTCACCGATTTCCTAATTAACTAGGTGTCTAACCCGCGCCTCGATATCTCAAAACCGAATAAAAAAACACAACGATTAACTAACTAAAACCAAATAAAAATAAAACATGTATTGAGATCAACGAATTGAAAATAGAGCAACAACAAATGACCAATATGAATCAATGAACTAAAATCACAAAAACCAGAACCAATGAAGTGTGTTAAAATAACAAAAAAACAAAACTACGACAAACGCGAATTCTTATAGATATTCTGAAACACATCTTTGTAGACAACATTCATTGTCTTACGTTGTGGTTTACCATTCGAATCGGTAACTAGAATCTTCAATCCTTCCCTTGACGTAACTCTAGAGACAGGAACATAAAGTTGACCATGACAAAACACAGGCCTAGGTAAGTACAATCCAACTTTTTTCAGAGTTTGACCCTGACTTTTATTTATTGTCATAGCAAAAGCTATAGCAATGGGAAATTGCCTACGCCGCATCCTAAAGGGGAACCTTGCTTCCGGAGGCGAAACAAACATTCTAGGGATGAGTACCTTTTTGCCGACTTTATCACCGCTTATAAGGCTAGTTTCGATAACATGTTTTGCCAACTGAGTAATAAGCAATCTTGTCCCATTACATAAACCGCCTCGAGGGTCAATGTTCCTAAGCAACATGATCGGGGCACCAATCTTCAACTTTAAACAGTAATTTGGCAAACCAGACACCTTGATACTGTTTAGATATTCCTGAGTATAAACTATATCATCGATCTTGCTTGTGTCCGGAGTATCAATGCTATCAGAACTAAGATATTCATGCTCAGCACCTGGATTCAAAATTTAAAAAGTTATATCGAATGGAATCCAAAGTCATAAATATTCTCAATAACACACTAAAATTACCTGCGAGCTCTGACAACATAAAATCATTTATAACATCAACATCTTGATTACGAGGACTCAGAATAGCCCTTTCTTGAAAAAATTTAGGGTCACGTGTCTTTGCATACATTCCTCCGTAAATCTCTGTTACAATATTTTTCACGGGCTCACCATTTCCAGTTATCAATAAATCCGATGGGATATCGATCTTAACTTCTCCGGTATTGGGCTCACTAATTTTTCCATCACCGATATCCAATATCCATTTTGCAAAATCTCTTAACCCTTGATCGACAACACTACCAGTGCCACGAAGAAGCCTCATATTCTTTTTTAGCTCCAAAATCTTGCAATCAGACCAAACAGGAGAAGAATTCACAGTCGCCAATATAGTCTCCGAGCTATTACCGCCGATAATAACAGGTAAAATCTGCCTAAAATCTCCGCCCAAAACAACCACTTTACCACCAAATACCTTATTACACTTTAATATATCACGCATAGTCCGGTCGAGCGTCTCGAAACAATGTCTGCTCATCATCGGAGCTTCATCCCAAATAATAAGGCTAGCTGCTTCAAGTAATTCTTCTTGGTGCGACCCAACACTTATCGAGCACAAGGTATACTCGTTGACAACGATCGGTATCCCAAATCTAGAATGAGCCGTTCGACCCCCCTGCAGCAATAATGCAGCTATCCCACTCGATGCAACATTAAGGACTATACGACCTTTAGACCGGAGCGCAGAACCCAAAACACTCCACAAATACGTTTTTCCTGTTCCACCATAACCATAGACAAAAAAGAAACCACCGGTATCACCATTAACCGCGTACATTATCTCATCATAAACACGTCTCTGCTCATCAGTAATTGTAGAGAACAACCTCGCATGATCAGCAGCCAGTTTATCACAATCATAGTTCTGCTCATCAAGTAAAAAATGGTTAATGTTCTTATACCGAGCAATATCGCCCGGGACATGCATCGATCCTTTATAATTAGACAAAGAATGACCGTTCCTCCGCATATACTCTTCAATCTCTGACAAAGCAAGATTCTTCAAATGGGCTTCGCTTATTACCAGACCTGTTTAAAACGAAAGTTAGACACAAAATTAAAAACAAAAATAAAAATTAAAGAAGGGGTTAAAAACAATCATACTATTATTGTTCTCTTTGCGCCTCAGCATGTATACGAAATCTTCGGTTAATAATTCCCAAGTAGCATTCCAAACGTTGATAGGAACTGCCACACTACTCGAAAGTAGCATAATGGCAAATAATTTACGTAAGAACTTTCCTGAACCCCAAAAACTTGCTTCTTTAATGCCATCAATGTATTCTTTATCATCGTCTAACAAACCAAGGGCATAGCATGCTTCCCGGAATGTAGCATATAGAACACCTTTAACCGTTTTGAGCTCATCAAAACTTTTAGGCCCTTTGACGACGTTTAGCAGAATCCTCAGGTGATATGCGTCTGTCAAAGACGGTGGTACATATGTAAGCCTGCCTATGGCAAAACCTTGCCGACGAACTTTCCATACCCTGAGTAGCGTAACCCAAACGAACATTGTCGGAAAATCTGCGTAAGTTAATGTACGTGCCAATGCATATTCTCGATTGGCTTCCATCCAAGCTAAGAACTTAGACTGACCTACCGATGGTCTATTCAAAACGTCATCAACATTGTCATCTTCGTGATATATAAGTAATTGCTGACCAGGAAGATGAAACGAAAGTTTAACAACCGGAGTAGTTCGATAGTGCGTAGGAAAAGCAAGAATCCTCCAGGTGGCTTCACAAGCCGAAATATACCTACAATCCCAACAACACAATCGTCACACCGGAGAGAACAAACATATAATAGTTTTTGAAAACGTGGTGAGCATCAACATAAAGAATTTGAGAGAAACACCTGCAATTATAATAATTTTTAACATCATCTCGGAGATAACGGGGTTACCATCCTCATCTTCAATGGTTGCCCTAACATAATCCGGACCTTTGTTTATATATTTAAACATGTACTTGATTGACCTCGTCTGATTGCACCACTCGATGTTAATATGAGCACGATAACGCTTCATAAGCTTTTCATTGTAAGGTACAACATACCTATTGTCACACTCTAAACCTTTCTTCAACACAGTTCGCGAATTGTCCCGACGTGTATAAATAGGAAATCTAGCATCATCGATCTTCATAACTGTACTATACGACTTTGGAAAAAATTTAGTACACCTCCTATCGCTCATACAGACGTTTTTTGGATTGGCTTCACCACATGGCCCATGTATCATTAAATCGCCAACAATTTCATACAAATAAGGATCTAAATCTTTATCAGGGATTTCGGCCGATATAAATTTATCAATGTCCTCACCCGTAGGTAACCTAGAATCAGGATGCAAGAAGACAACATGAGCATGCGGCAATCCCCTTTTCTGAAACTCAATGGTATACATTGCTGAAAATAGACAAATCATAAAAACGGAGTTAGCAAAACTCGTGTTATATGCGATTATCAAAAGCAACTCAACATGGATAATAATACAAATACAAAACGATTTAACATGTCCACGCCTAAATGCGATAAAAGACATCCATATCAAATATGTTTATAAAATACGAAATTATAACAACTTTATCCAGTATTTAATACAATATTTGTTTCTATACAGAAAGAAACTCAATATTATAACGTATACCACAAATAACCACATATAATAAGAGCTAAACATAAACATACTTAGAACGTACAATTAAGTTTTTACCTGAGTTAACGCGACCTAGGACATTGTCATTTGTTATATAACGCACAAGATTATCGAGTTTCATCTTGAAAACTCTACAACAAATATCCGGTCGATCCTCAGTCTTCAAATCATGCTTTTGTAAATATCTCGTTATTTCAGGCCACTTCGGATTGCAAGTGATTGTAATAAAAAAATCTGGATAGCCATAATACTTGCATGTCGCCATCGCGTCTAGATAATGCTGCATCATATACCTCTTACTACCAGTGAACGATGACGGTATAATGACCCGTTTTCCTTGTCCGGCAAGACTACAATCACCTTTCTCAACTGCTCGTTCAATCTTATCAAAGTTATCAAATCTGAGTTTCTTTTGATTATGCCAAATATAACGAAGTCTATTAGACTCTATCATGGTATACGCGTCCACTAAGAACTGCTGATACAATCTGCCAGACATCATAATAACAGGAGATTCATTATATCTCTCTTGAATGCGAAATGAAAAAAATTCACGCATCGTCACAGTCGTACGCTTCCTACCAGCGGTATCAACGAACCCAATATCAATTCCTAGTCTGAATCCATCCTCACCATATGGGAACAACAATGGATATTGCAAATGCAAATAAGCCGGATGTAGCTCACTTATTCGTTGTAACTTTCCAGTCCTACTTTCAAGAACTATATTTCGTTTATCAACAGACATACTAAAATCCCCAGGCACCAAAGCCGCGACATCTTTCTCGGTTGGCAAGTTATGAATTCGCCCATCAGCAGCTCTTCCAGCAGCAAGCACCAATTTATAACAATTATTATTACCACCATCGACGAATCTTTCCCGTGCAGACCTAAACGCTTTGACATGAGGATTATGAACATCCAACATTCTTGTTAAAAACCTCACAATATCAGGGCTAAGTTTTTCCGAACACCCAGTTGTCCTAGTAAGAAAAAACAAATTATACAATTTCTTATTAAAATTATCGAATTATGCAAACTTCTACAAACCAAAAAAATCCGAAAACTAAACAATTACCCGTAAGCACTCAGTCTATTAGCTATCTCATTTATGGTATCGTGGATGTATAGCTGCAAGAAATTTGGTTGCTTGCCAGCAGATGGGAAAATATCTCCGATACGATGATAATTCTCACCACATAGCTGAAATAGATACGGACCGGCACCATTGTTGATGGCGCTATTAATCTTGCCACCGAGAGATGTAAACAAAAACATCATGTTGTAGGCTCTTATGAATTCACGAAAATGGGTCCTCATATCACCGCGGTTATACAATAATGTCAATAAAGTTTTTGGAGGCGCTTTAAGAAGTGGTAGATCAACCTTTCCTTTATGACATCAAATCGTAAAAACCGGGGTAGCGGTCGCAACCCTTTTGTTTATACGTTCCCCGAACCACATAAAAGCATGACAAAAACCACACATGTAGGATGGATCACCATCTTCATAGTAACCTGGAAAATGAAACCAAATTTCAGCATGTGCAACACATAAAAAAACATAAAACATATATAAATTTGCTATTAGTACCATTCTCAGTTTGCCCGAAAAGTGCTGAAGAATTAATCCCAGCTAAATTAACTGGCCTTTGTTGTTTTCGCCGAGCCGAATTATTCACTTTTCTAGGAACAGAGTAATTCGCAGACCCCTCATCTTCGTCGGTATCAGAATCAGTGGCCACAAAGCAGAGAAAATCATCGACATCCACGGGCTTGTCTAACAAGTCTATGAAACCAAATAACCAACAATAACAATAAATTCAATTATATACATACCACCTACAAACCAAGTATACAAATTTCGAAATCATAACCTAAACTCCTTATTTGTTTTTTCAAGGCACGTTTGGATCGAAGAACCTCCATTCTTCTTCTCCCTGGCAACTCTAGCCATGCCAACCTTGCCAAGACCATCTATATCCATGTATGTGTGATACATCAAACTTTTGGGGGTACCAACTGGTGCATAAATTTCAGCTCTCGTAGTTATGGCTGATATAACAAATAGAAATCAGAGTAAGCAAATTAACAAAAACAACGAACCTACTTAATAAAACGAAAGAAACTCACGCCGGTTTGAGACATGAAATTTAAAAGCTTTCGTCCGCTTGCCACCAGTCTTTGGGGGCTTCATAACCCGCAACAATATGAATTTTTTGGAATAGACTCCGATCAATAAGAGACAAAACTATAATTAAGACTCTTCTATGATGATCGACCAAAACAATACAAAGATTTAAACACCCTACTCGTCTTCGATTAAAACATCGAAACAAATCAGTGATCAGAGCTAAGAAAACAACTACCAATAAGTATATAAATAAAAGTAACAACTTCAAGCCTAAGGCACCTAAGTCATTATTTAAATCAAAACGCAAACCCTAGCAAAAAATAAATAACAACTATCATTAAGATTTCGTATCCTTATATTATGCTCGAACTACATAGACGATAATTGCTATCCTTATATTATGCTCGAACTACAGAAGACAAAACTTTGAACACTAAACTCGTGATTGAGTAGAATACACGAATCAGGTCAACGATCACAGCGAAGATGAAACAACAGCTTAAGAAGTATATAAATAAAAGTTATGACTTAAAGTTAAAGGAAACTAAGTACTTGTCTCCACCAAAAACGCAAACCATTAGCAAAAAGGAAATATAACAAAAATCTGATTCGTTTGTAAACAATATCCCAATTTTCCTTTTCAAGGAAACATGAACAAATTTCAGTAAACAACATCATATTTTTCTTTTACAAGGAAACGTGAACACATATTATAATCACGAACGTAAGAGCAGAAAAAGGGCATTTGTATACGTCGCCTAATACTATTAGTGTATTCAACAAACAACAACATCGCCTTTCATAATATTTCAAATATCATTAGATAAACTCGCGAAACAAACTAAGCAAAAAAATCCAATAAATTAAACTCCAAAAAGAGTAAACCCAGAAATACAATAAATCATTAAGGAAAATGATAAATTAAAAAAACAAAAATAAACTCCTAAGACAACTACTCGGTCATTTATTTCCATTCTCTTTTTTACCAGCCAAGCTTTCACTACGACCCGGTGTTTGAATGATCATATCCGAACCTCGCTTAGAACCAACCAACGGCGGCGTCACTTGCAAATCATCACTTGAGCTGCCAAGTCCAGTTTCAGCATGGAACGTTTCAAGGCGACCACGAACAAACCTAGACAACATGTCAGCATCATCGACCACTATATCCACCCTGTATGACAGTCTTCTATTGTTTAGATTATCGGACGATATCGCAACTTTGAACAGGAGTTGTTTCCCCACCAGGGCACTCAAAGCGTGCGGCAAAACAGAGCAGTCCTCCTTTAAAATAAAAAAAGTCAAGCACATATGAACGAATAATTTTGGAAAACAAACTTACAGAAAATAACAAAGAAAAAAAAACCCCTACCCCTGTAACCTCCTCCGCCAAGATATCGGCCGAAACTCGAAGAAAGGCACTTGCAATTTTATCAAAGAGCATAAACCTGAACTCCTCACCCGACTCATCAGAAACACGAAGAACAAGTTTAAACCTACACGCATAAAAATAACACAATACAATTAACATTCAAATTTAACTTTAACTTTTCCGAAAAAATGAATAAAGGAATCAACTACCTGGCTATAACATCAGAAACAGACCGCTCACACTTCGTACAATCGAATAGTATTGGACCGTCATCGTCAATACCATCGTCAAATGGATGAACGGACTTATCACATTCTTTGCAAGCAATATAATACCATCCTGGATTATACTCAATACGAATAACTTTTGCAGCAGTGACACACTTAACCTCCTACACAATATAAAGAACAAATTACAGCTGACATAACAAATCAAATGAGTCGTAAACGTCACACAGTCACGACTAACAAAGATTATGTACCTCTGTGGCATAAACAATCTCTTGTACGGACTTTTTCGGATTCTTCCCAAAGAACTCGTCATTCCAAGAAACCGTTTTGGAAGATGACGAAGGCAAGACTTCGTCATGAGTGATTATCAAGTTATCGTGCGGTAACCTAAAAAAAAAAATTCAGTAACGATAAATACGACCAAAAAGACACAAATACTATTATTCAACAAAGCATACAAGGATCTAAAATCGTCAACTTGCGGAGAAGCCGGATCCAAAAGAATTTGAGTGGCGTTGAAAGCGTTGGAGATACTATAAACACCTACACAAAAAACACGAAATAACACGAAATAACACAATACGTTAATTGTATTCTAAATGAACAACAAACTAACATAACGACAGGCACAAAAAAAAACAAAAAAAATCGTAAGAAAATACCTTTCCATTCAGACACACACGCGAGCCTAACAACACACACGATTACAGACGAATCGTGTCCAGCAACATAGGCAGCAAGTTGATTACCAAAATCTCCCCACAAAGTACATGTCAAACGGCGATCGCTGTATATTATATATAAATCTGTTAAACAAATTAACAATAGTCAAGCGAACAAAATACTACAGTAAAACCAAAAACTTACGTGACATCTCGCAGTACAACGTCCAGTTTCTTTGTGCGTTTTCCTCTAGCCATAACATTGGAGGATTCAAGACTAACAATTTGCCCAATCACGTCTAAATATAAGGCAAACTCATCAGCAATAATAATCGGATTGATAAAGAACAAACGATGAACATGAAAAAAAAAAAAAAAAAAAAAAAAACCTAACAACACGCTGTTATCGTAATCGCCATTCTGAATGCTCGAAAAGTCTTTCAAATAATTAAAAGGCAGATCCCTAGGAAAATCATCACAAGGCTTGACGACAGTAGTACGATAAAAACTAATCTTGAAAGGGAGAGGACTTGTCCTATATTCGGTGTTGTAATCTTTGAAAGTGAAATTGCTAAGGAATAATGAACGCCCTTCTTTGAGCTCCTCTTGGAACCGTTCGACAGAATCCCCATCCACGGTCGCATGAATCCTGGAACCCTATAAAAACATAAACAATCGTAATAATCAACTAAAACACAAATATACTATAAAACAACTATAGTAATTTTTTAATTCAAATTATATGCATCGTCTAATTGGAATTAGTCTTACCACTTCATCAACCAAAACCATATCAATGGAGACAATTTTATTATTTCGAGTCAAATTCCAAAACTTCATTATATGAACCTTCAGTTTGTACCGACTTTTGGATTGATCGATATCCTTAATGAACACTTGAACAGCGGGTTTTCTCTTGAGATAAGACATAGCAACCTTCTTATTGTCTTGCGTTACCTCGGTGGCCATTGTCTATTCAAGATAAAACTTAGACTATTAGGGTTTACAGATGCACCATATATATAAGAAAAATAAGGAACAATCGAACATAAGATTGACATAAATCGTAAAAAAATAAGGATATTTATCTTTTTTTGTACAAACAAAGTATATCAATATAAGTAAATATAACAATATTATGTGTGGATGAGCTTAAGAATATTTCCAAGATAAAAAACCAAGAAGTATATTTTCTTTTCTTTTTTTCTATAGGGGAATATTCACATTTTAACAATATATATCAGTAAGTATATTCATAAGAAATAAAAATCAATATAGGAAGATATCCTTAAACGTAAGAGTTTGGGACCAAAGAAACTATATGATTAATGATTTTGTAACCAAATAAAATAGAGCTATCCGTCATTTTGTTAAGCCCAAAACAAACATTTCAAACCGAATAAAACCTCATCATCGAGAATTAGTGAATTTATTCAAAAACTGGTTGTAATAATCAAGACACTCCCATAACCACCAAATAACCGGTTTGCTAAACTCAAAAATCGTATCTATACATACACATATAAAGCAATAAGTACACACACACACATATATATATATATATATATATAATAACACATTATCAACACCTAAAATCCAAATCAACCAATCACTAACCACTACAAGAAAACTGCCATTTTACAACTAAGAGAATCGTCGTAAATCGGTCGTAAAACATGGTTTACGACGGATTAGCGACGATTAACGTTTCGTCGTAATATGATCGTCGTTAATTGGAATTCGTCGTAAATCGGTCGTAATATTAAGGAGGACTAAAAATCGTCGTAAAATCGATGTAATGTATTCGTCGTAAAATCGATGTAAATATTACATCAATTTTACGACGAATACATTACATCGATATCACGATGAAACATTACATCAATTTTACATCAAATTATACAATTGTTTTTCGATAAATCGTCGTAAAATCGTCGTAATGTGATGAAAAATTACATCGATTTTACATCGAATTATACAATTTCTATTTTGATAATCCGTCGTAAATTCGTCGTAAACGATAGATGTAAATGCGTTGGTAAATCGATGTAAATTAATCGATGTAAATTCGTCGTAAATTTTTGAACGATGTAAAATCGATGTAAACTTATTGATTTAAAATCGATGTAAAATCGATGTAAATTATTGAACGATGTAAAATCGATGTAAAATATTCGATGTAAATTCGTCGTAAATTAAATATAATTTTTTATAAATAAATTCAAAATATAAATTAAATTAATTAAAAATTAAAAAAATAATTAATAAAATTATATATATAAATTAAATATTTTTAAATAAATTCAAAATATAAAATAAAATTTATAATACAAAATACAAAATAAAATTCTTACTACAAACTATTGCCTAGCTGGAAAACGTAAATTATCAAAAAGCTCGTCGTCCGATCCATTCTGCTCCATATTCGCTCGTTCTTGTGCGAGCGGATCACTCGGCTGGCCTGATGTCGATCCTTCCTGCTGCCTCAGTGCAGCCGCCAAAGTCAGGTTAGTTAGGGCAATAATATCGAAGAGAGTGTTGTATCCTTGGATTGTTTTATCGTATCCTTGGATTGTTTTATCGTATCCTTGGATCTTCTCATCGTATACCACCTGCTTCGCCCGCAAAGTGTTGATCTCGGAGTTGGCGGTGTTTAACTCCGTCCGCAAAAGAACCGGATCGTCGAAAAGCTGACGACGCGACGACGCGACGACGCGGCGGCACTATGTACGATCGATCCCATCTCTAAAACTCTGCCCTTTCTCTTCGGGACAACCTTTAAAAAAGAAACGTAAAATTTAATAAATTGTATAAAGAAACGTTAACTTTTGTAAAAAAAAAACTTAAATTACCTCTGCGTATATGTCGTCCATCTGGGCAACCGTCAAAGTCGCAGTGGATTGGACCGAACTACCGCCAGGTGATAGCTGCTGAGAAAGCTGAGTTTGACGCTCGTCGATCCTTGCATGCGCGTCATTGTAGATCGCCTCTGCTCGAGGATCTACAAAAGATCCGTCTTTCTTCTTGTGAGTTTCCGCAAAAACTCGGGTCATTGGAGGAAGTTCGCCTCCATTTGCCTAACAAAAAGACATTCAAAAAGAAATCAAACCGTTGATGGATAATATAAATTAATAACAAATTAAAATAGCATAAAAAAATTATAACTGAAAAAATTATTACCATTTGAAGGCGTCTTCCCGCAAAAGATGTTTGACCCGACGTATGAGGCATAAGCGCTGGAAGACCGTCTGGACCCATAGTGTTTCGAGAAGCCGAACACTTAGCGGCCACTTGCTGCGCATGCGGATCTTTCCAATATGCCGTCAAGCCGTTCCAAACAGCGGAAGACAGGTATGGCGGCTTCCCATGATCGCCTTTAACCTCCCACTTCCTCTTCCAATCGGAGACGGTATTGTTGAGCCGCAATTTTCCCTTCTTTTTGAATTCCGCCTTCACCGTCTCGTTGATCGCAACGTCCCAATGCCATTTTTGCTATAAAAAAAAAAGAAATTAGAAACGATATATTAAAGATAAAGAATTTTCCAAAATAATAATGAATTTAAAAAAAAAAATTACCGCGAAACATTTAAACCATGTCTCGACAACGTCTTCGGAACCGAAGACCAATTGCGGTGAGGCTCCATGAAATAGGCTTTAATGGTGTCAGCCACACTTCGTCCAACTTTGTTATCTTCCGTAAACCTGAGAAAAAAAACAAAAATTATTAGTAAAAAAAAAACAAATTCATAATGTTATTAAAAAATAATAATTGTAGTTACGTACCAAAAAGTATTCGGGAGCCGTCGCGGATCTAACCGGTCTAAAGAATCATGCCCCGGTGACTGCAAAATATCTTCGACCGTCAATCCCGCATACAACAACGGCGGTCGATCAGCATCTGCTTCTGGAGGCGGCGCTGGTCCGGAAAAAGAATCCGGAACAGCGGACTGCGTCGCAGAAGATGACGGGAGATCACTCGGTCCCTTCTCGAGAAACTGGCGATAGTGTGACTTACGTGGCGCCATATCTAAAAAATATTTAAAAATAATTAACTCAATTCTAGTATAATATAATTCTATTCCTAACTAATAATTACAATCCTAACTAATAAATATTACAATCCTAACTAACAATTCAAAATCCTTACAATCAATAATATAATTTAAAAATACAATGCAAAAAATGTTACCTTTTTTTAGAGAGAAGGCAGAGAGATTTTTAGAGAGAGAGAGAGTTATAAGATTGTGAGGGAGGAAAAATCTGGTCATGTATATATAGATTTTGATGTCGTCGTAAATTCGTTTGTAATTTACGACGAATTTACGACGAATCAGTCGTAAATTCGTCGTACAACTGCAACCGAAAATTTAACCAATCGAAATTTTCCCAACGCGGTAAATTCAATATTTTAGGTATTACAACGAAATTACGACGGATTCGTCGTAAAATCGTTGTAATGTTACAACGATTTTACGACGAATCCGTCGTAATTTCGTTGTAATCCCTAAAATCTATACCCTAAACCCTAAATCACAATACACATATCCTGGGCGTAAGAACGAAGTATATTAGTGCATCTAATACTTCTAATATTTAACAATAAATTCAATAACGACGATTGAATCTATATCGTCGTCGATTTCCATATATCACATAATAATGTATAGCATTCGTTCTTATATATAAGTATATTCGTAACATGCATGACATAAATAATGAAAATGATTTTGTAAAAACATAAACTTGTTTATACTATGATTAGAACTTACGTAAAACAAGATATAAGATAAAAAAAACCAAACATGCAAATCAAACCCTAAACCCCAAATTTTAGGTATTACAACGAAATTACGACGGAATCGTCGTAAAATCGTTGTAAAAATACAACGACTTTACGACGAATCTATCGTAATTTCGTGGTAATAAAACATACATGTATAGGTAAAACACGGTTTTTATAGGCCACCTAATTATTTACATCGCATTTTGTCGACGTAATTTCGTCGCATCTCCGATGTAAAATCGTTGTAATGCTATTCGATGTAAAACCGTTGTAAATTTTCGTTGCAAATCCGTTGGTAATTTGTAAAAAATTTCTATAAATACATTCCACACCTTCAATGCTAACTCAAAAAAAAAACACTATAAATATATACATACCCACTTTTCCTTTAGTTTTTACGGTGATCATTGTGTTCCCACTTCTTGGTGATCTGGCCAACAAATAATCCTGTAGGATATTGTTTTCAAGTAAAAACAGTCTTCAAGTAAAAACAGTCTTCAACTACCATAGGTGAAAGATTCATAGAATTGGACATCTATGTAAATCCTTCGTAATATAAGGATGTCCAGTTCTATGTATCTTTCACTTATGGTGGTTGGTCTTTATGAATCTAGAAAACTCCACCCCCATAATTATTTGTTGGCCAGATCATCAGAAGCGGGCATACAACGTTCCTGTTAGAATTCAAGAGTATTGTTTGCGGAATTAAGAGAATAAAAGAGATTTAGAGAGAATGTGGAGAGAATAAGTCTCAAGAGTATGTCCTTTTATTGTCATATTGATTCTCTTTTATAGAGATACAAAGAGAGTACAGCAAATCTGAATTTTAAATAAAAGATCCGTTGGAGGAAGAGAAAGAGACGTTGGAGAGAAAGTGTCCTGTGTTGACGAGTGTGTCGACGACACTGTCACTTACTAACGTTCCTGAAGACTCTGTGTTGGCGAGTGTGTCGACGACACTGTCACTTACTAACGTTCCTGAAGACTCTGTGTTGACGACTGTGTCTTCGACACAGTGGCTTGCTTCACTTTTCCTTGGTTACTACTCCCCCTCAAGCTTAGCCGTAGAGACAATCAAAAGGCTAAGCTAGGAAACCCAAGAACATCACCTCATTAAAAACCTTAGCAAAGAAAACCACTTGGGAAAAACTTTGCTTAAGGGAAAAAGAGTGTAATGTTTATGACCTAGGGAAGACCAATCAAGCTGTAGAAAGATCTACAAGTCCAAGTTTGCTGTAGATATGATTGCACACCTTGAGACTTGCAGCTTTGGTGAAGATGTCTGCGAGTTGGTCTTCACTCCGAGTGTAACATGGAAGTATAACTCCTTCTTCTATATTCTGTCTAACCTTGTGACAGTCTATCTCGATGTGTTTGGTTCTTTCATGAAACACAGAGTTGTTGGCTATGTGAATGGCTGCTTGATTGTCGCAAGGAAAGGTGATGGGGCTTGAAAACTCGATGTTGAAGTCCTTTAACAATGCTTTGAGCCAAGTAAGCTCATTTGCAAGCTTCTTCATAGCTCGGTATTCTGATTCTGCACTTGAGTCGGATACTACTTTTTGCTTCTTCGTTTTCCAAGTCACCAAATTTCCTCCAATGAAGGTGCAATAACCGGTTGTAGATCTCCTATCATTCCTGTCTCATGCCCAATCAGCATCACAATATCCTACTAGCTCTGTGTTATCATTCTTGCCCATCCAAATACCTCTCTCTTGGCTTCCTTTCAGATACCTCAATATCCTTTCAACCATAGACCAGTTGTATACTGTGGGACTTTGCATATGTTGACTAACCTGATTCACTGCAAAGCATAAGTCAGGTCTAGTAAAGGTTAAGTAAATTAGCTTACCCACAATCCGGCGATACAGTGATACATCTTCAATCTTCTCTTCTGATTTCTCCCCCTTTCGAGTGACTTTGTAGCCGTCCTCAAGAGGTGTTTTGGCTGCCTTTGCGTCAAGCATTCCTGTCTCTCGTAAGATATCACGAATATATTTTCTTTGGTATAGAAATAAACCATCCTCTGATCTACAGATCTCAATGCCTAGAAAGTATGTAAGTACACCAAGGTCTTTGATATCAAAAACTGAATTAAGAAATGCCTTAGTGGATTTGATACCTTCATTGTCATTCCCAGAGATGATGATATCATCAACATAAACAAGAACAACCACAATACCTTGAGAGTTTTGAAGGATGAACAAGGTGTGATCTGATTGGGATTTCTTGAATCCATGATCTCTAAGGATGAAACTGAGTTTTTGATACCAAGCTCTTGGAGATTGTTTGAGACCATAGATAGCTTTTCTTAGTCTAAGAACTTTGCCAAGAGCTATAGCGTCTTCAAGACCAGGTGGAGGTCTCATATACACTTCTTCTTCAAGTTCTCCTTGAATGAAAGCATTCTTGACATCCATCTGCCACAATTCCCAAGAAAGATTAACAGCTAAGGAAAGTACAACTCTTACCGTTTTGAGGTTAGCTACAGGAGCAAATGTCTCAGTGTAGTCATCCCCATATGTTTGAGTGTAACCACGAGCTACTAATCTTGCCTTGTGTCTTTCAATCTCCCCATTGCTCTTATATTTGATGGTAAAAACCCATTTAGATGTCACGGCTCTCTTATCTTCTGGAAGATCAGCCTCATCCCATGTATGATTTCTTTCTATAGCCTCTTTCTCTGCCCCAATAGCATCAACCCATACCTTATGCTCTTTTGCTTTTTCATAGCTTCTAGGAATAAGATCAAGATCGACTTTTCCTAGGAAAGCTTGGTGAGAAACGGGTACAAGGTTAAGAGAACATACCATTTGATCAGGATGTGAGACTGCTTGGTTGTTATAATACACTTTTGCATTCCAGTTCCAATCAGAAGGATCCCTTCTGATCCGTGTACTCCTTCTAAGTGGTGGAACTTGTTCCTCCATTAGTTCTTCTGGTTCAGAATCAAATGAGGATACACTAGCATTATGCTCTACATCCTCTTGTTGAACAACTGGTGTAGTCTCTTGCCCTTGAGAATCATTTTCAGAAGTAGTTTGAGTAGGAGCTGTTTGAGTAGGGACTGTTTGAGTGGTTGGTGTTGTGACACTATTCCCAAGATGATCTAGGAGGAATCTCAGACTTGTTGCACGATCACCAGGAGATCTAGAGAGATCTTTAAGACTATCACAATCCTTGTCCATATAGTATCCTTGATGTTCAAGAAACTTGACATCTCGAGATACTTTAGTTTGGTTAGTGGATGGATCAAAGCATTTGTAGCCCTTTTGAGATGTGGAATAACCCAGAAAGATACACTTGGTGCTTTTTGCTTCTAGTTTGTTCCTTTGTTCTCCTGGTATTAACACAAAACAGACACACCCAAATACACGTAAGTGATCAAGAGAAGGTTTAGTGTTGTTCAGTACCTCTGATATGCTCAATTTAATACCCTAAGATACTAAAGCAGTTGTTGTAGTAAGTGTAGGGGTCGAACCACAAAGACTCACAGAGATCACACAATAAATTATGAAGTGTCGAATTACGCTAAGCCAGATAGATGTAATTAAAAACAGTGCAGAAATTAAACGAGATGTAAATCAATTAGGAAATATAGGCTCAGGGTTTTTCTCAAGAAATCAATGAATGCAGACTAACTAACTAACATGATTCAGATTTAGCGCAGTTCTTGAACTCAAATCACTAAAATATAGCTAACCAACTCTCGTTGCGAAAACTATCTAAATCTAAATCCTAGGAATTCCAAATCTCTTTGCGAANCCTTTTTCCAAGTACCCAAATGTCACCTGATCAGCTTTTGATCTAACCACCATGTACTTCTCCGTAGACATTCGCAGCTTTTCCAGACTCCACCCATTATCCCACAGCATTATTCAAATAAAACCCTCATCGCCAGTTTCATCTCTGCAGCTAATATTCAAGAACCTTCTAGACTCTTTACCAGACAATATCTTGACAAAGGAACCACCCTTTTTCACACTTTTTGTATCAATTTCTCTCCCCCAGACTTATTTCTTATTATATCCTTATTATTATTTTTTTTATTTTCAGCTTAGCATATACATATCAAGGTAGGAGATGCGAGTATTGATGGTGTTTGCCACCAAATCCCCGGTTCTTCCCTTTCTATGTATCAAAGGATGTAGGCGAATAATGGCATCATAGGAAAATCTAGCCTCGCTTCCAATCCTTTGTGTGATCATCCCCTCTTAAGTAGAATAATGGGATCGCTGGAAATTTTCCTAACCCTCTACTCAGAAGAAAATCATTTCAATCTTTTATGCTCTTAATCTATCAACTTATTTCAGGGGAGAGAGATACCATAATTCTAAACACACGGGTTCCTTTATCATATATGAATGATGAATCAAGCTCTATGAACACTAACCACATTGATGAAGTGCACAAATTTGGCTCAGACTTCAGAAGAACTCTGCTGGAGACATGGATGTTTTCTAGTCAACTGGTCAGCCTTTGGATTTTTCATTAGTCGATCTAGAACTGATCCTGTAACACTGTGCACTCAAAAACAAAATCAAATCAATACGTTCAAGCACAGGATCATCATCTCCAACAAATTTTGACTCAATAAAACAGTTTTGACTCGATAAAACGACTGACTCTAAGAAAAACGAAAACAATGTCAGCAGACACCTCCCCCAGACTTGAACAACACTGTCCCCAGTGTTATCTAGCCTAGAGTCAGTAAAATTAGACAAAAGAAGAGGATAAACGAAGAGAAACAAGAAGTTACCTTGCTGGAACGTCAAGTATCGATCGACACACAGCCTGGGTATCGATCGATACCAGGCTTAAATCGACTTGACGAACCTTTCATTCGCGATTGGTGTCGATCGATACCAATGGGGTATCGATCGACACTAGGCGATTTCGAGTTTTGCTCCTTGTTTATCCTGACACAAACACAAAAACGAACGAAAATAAAAACAAAAACGAATCAAAAACAGACTCACCAGTGGGTTGCCTCCCACCAAGCGCTCGTTTAACGTCAATAGCTTGACTGTAACGCCCTTCAGGCTGGATAAGAATGAGAGCTTGCATCAAAACAGGCTCCATCACTTGACATTACTAGCTTCAAAGTTCTGCTTAGCATGCTGTCCACAAACTCCTGCCCTTTCTCTTTCAGCTCAGAAGTAAGAAGGACTCTTGCCTTAGAGAATGGCTTCAAGGCTCCTTTGCATTTGACCTTGTACTCAATCGAATTTCCATCGCACTTTTGAGGTATCAAAGTGACATGGGGATTCTCAACTTTGTTGCTCTTGGCCTTCTTCTTCTTTGTTGCCTTAGCCTTCTTGGCAACTTCTTTGGGGGATGCTAGTCGGTACAGCTGAGATATCTGCGACAGTAGGCTCATCAGGAGGCTCTTCCAAAATATCAATCGCTAGCGACTCTCTTGTGACAACCTCGATGCTAGACATGTGTGGGAGCACTCCTAGGGGGAATGACACCATAATAGACCCCTCTGTCAATGTAAGAGAAAGAGATTCTCTTATTAGGCGTGTCTATGATCGCGCCTACAGTAGCCATGAACGGCCGTCCCAAAAGGATATGCATACGAGATATTGCACCCATCTCTACAACCTGAAAATTAGTAGGAACCAGACAGTCTCCTACTTTGACCAGCAAACCATGGATAGTACCGTGTGGAAGCGAGGTTGAGTTGTTCGCGAATGTGATAGATGCCTCTGGTGATCGAATATCAGCCCCTAACCGCTCTGCAATTGCCCTTGAGATGACATTGACACTAGCCCCTGAGTCGACAAGAGACTCTTTGAACTCAACTCCAGAGATAGAGCATGGAATCACAAATTTCCCTGGATCCTCCCTTGGGGTCAACTGTCTCAGTGGAGGTGGACCTCTAGCCTTAATGAAGAGTGCCTTAATCTCTTCCTCAGTTTCTCTGCAATCCTTGAAGTGACTTAGCAGAGGACGGCACTCTAGGGCTTCTTCAAAGGTTGAATCAGGGGAAATCCTTCTTACCATCTTCTCAAAGCCACGCAGCTGCTTTGGAGAGATGGGATCTCTGAGGTGTTTAGGAACAGGATTCTCCTTCTTGGGGTTGCGAGCTCTTTTCTCAGCTCGTTCCTTAGCTATCGCTGCCTGACACTTCGTTTCATAGTCTTCCCAAAATTGGGCGATGTTGAATCTTGCTGCTACTACTTGAGGCACCTCTGTCGAAATATCATGTGCTTCCTCAGTTTCTGGCTCGATCTGCGAGGGGTATCGATCGATACCAGGCAGGGTGTCGATCGATACTCTTGCTTTTGAATCGTTCCTGGCAGGTACATCTTCATCAGAAAGAAGCTTCACGTTCGGGTTATCCAGCAAATACTGTAATCTAGCAATCTCCCATTCCTCCCTTGTCAGCTTAGGAACTATAGGATAAGGCATCCTGGGTATATACACTTGTTCTGCAACTACCTCAGGCGCCACAGTCGAAGTCTCAGTTGTCTCCTCAGAAATCGCCTTGGTATCGACCGATACCAGTGGGGTATCGATCGATACACGGGTTTTGGAAGTGTCCCGTTTCAGAATTGTAACCGGCATCGATCGACACCTGGGGGTATCGATCGATGCCTTGGCGATTTCAGGATCATCTTCGAGATTTTCTACAGTGGAAGTGATTGCATTGACGTGAGCATTGTGTGAATGAACCGTCTTTCCTTTGGAATTTGCTGCAGTCTGAGCTACTTGCGTCTCCAGCATCCTATGGCTTGTCTTTAGAGACTCGATCCTTCCACTCAAATCGGTGTACAAATCATCCATTTTCCCATTGAAGGTCACCGTCATCTTCTCCTGCCCTTGAACCAGCTGTTCAAGCATAGCCTCAATCTTACTCTCAGGAGCTTTGGGTGGTGGGGATTTGTACCCTCCTTGCTGACCACAGTTGGTGAAGTTTCTATTGGTGTTGTACCCAAATCGCTGACTCTGTAAACCAGAACCACCAACGTAGTTACAATCTTCTACTTCGTTCTCAGCAGCAAAGTGGACGGCTTTTGTTGTCTTTCCCAGCAGAAGACTGTGCATAGAATCCAGCTGAGCTTTAACCTCAGCGATCTGCGTCCCATCTTGATTACCAGCCAGCCTCTTTCGCTCGAAATCTGCGCTCTTGGTGCTACTACTAGAGACAAAGTTCTCAATCAACACAATAGCATCCTCAGGATATCTGGTGTTGAAATTACCATTGCTCGAAGAGTCCAGACCCATCTGATATCTCCAATCTACTCCTCTGAAGAAGATACCCAGCAGTTGCACATCAGAGTATCCATGATGTGGACAATCTCTCTGATACGATCTGAATCTTGTCCAAGCAGCCTTGAACGCCTCAGTAGGTCCTTGAGAAAAAGTGGAGATCTTATTCCTCAGATCTTCAGATCGTCCGTCATCATAGAAGTTAACCAGGAAGGCTCTCTTGGTGTCCTCCCAATTAGTTAGCGATCCAGGAGATAGCTGCCTCAGCCAGTAAGTAGCTTCTCCACCCAGAGAGTAGGGGAAGAGCTTGCAGAAGAGATAGTCGTAGGACACTCCATTGCTCTTGATGCTAGTGACCAAGTCCTCGAATTTCTCTACATGGTCCATTGGATGTTCATGAGGAAGACCATGGAAGAGATGCTGTCCTACTAGAGTGTAGTAAGCAGGTTTCAGCTCGAAGTCATTCCTCTCATAAGCAGGAGGACGAATCGCTGACCGATTGGCGAAAAACTGCTCCGGCCTGTTGTACTCACCAATTGTCCGAGCTCGAACACCTGCAGCATTGCCAACGTTGCCGCGCCCAGCTGGCACAACAATCTCAATAACAGGAGCAGGGACAACGATGTTTCCAGCTTCATAAAGTCGTTGCCCCTCTCATTACACACATGACCCTCTTGGTCTCTCAGAATTCCAGCTTCATCAGCTCTTAAAACCACTGGGTTGTTCATCCCTGATGTTTGCTTGGTCTTTCTGTTTGTGCGTTCCACAAGCGCTAGCTGTTCCAGTGACAGTCCAACTAGCTGAGTGCTCTTGTTGCTCCTGGTTTCACGAACAGGCATACACCTGCAAAGAAAATACTAGGCAAAGCACGTAAGTAACCAGAAAAATACGTTGAGTATCGATCGATACTAAGGGGTGTCGATCGATACCAACAAAGAAATCGCCGGAGTATCGACCGATACTAGTGAGTATCGATCGATACCGACGAACTTAGTCGAAATTCTAAACTAAAATCTAATGGCGAAATTGAGTCCCCGGTAACGGCGCCAAAAATTGATATGCTCAATTTAATACCCTAAGATACTAAAGCAGTTGTTGTAGTAAGTGTAGGGGTCGAACCACAAAGACTCACAGAGATCACACAATAAATTATGAAGTGTCGAATTACGCTAAGCCAGATAGATGTAATTAAAAACAGTGCAGAAATTAAACGAGATGTAAATCAATT
>PKML01024410.1:75236-93974 GCA_002933935.1 Eutrema yunnanense | reverse complement strand
ACAACTTTGGTGCATCCTAGAACTAGTAACTTGGACGTTGAGTGCGATTGCTTCTTATGCTTCTTATAGGTTCGAGCTCCGCTTGCATTGCATTGCATCTCTCATTCTTGATCTTGTTTGCTTGAGGACAAGCAAAGGTTTAAGTTTGGGGGAATAATAAGCCTCACCAGCATCAATGGGACACGATTCTATGACACACGGACGCACCAAACTGACCAGGCGGGGCCTCCACCAAACCTCCTTACGATCCCAAACCCACCTAGATGAAAATTCAGAATACAGTAACATCCGCGTCTCAGGATATTCCCGATTACACTTAATCCATGCCAAAAAATTACTCTTCTCATGTACGTTTTCCGAAACCGTATCTTCAGAACACGAAAACAGAGGCAAAGGGAGATGAAATGGCAAAACACGAACACCTTCAAAAATGACAAAATATTATTAATCAAAAAAATAAAAAGATATTCTAAAACTAACGAAGATAGCCGCACGAAACGGAAACACACGAAACAACGCAAAAACAAAATCAACATTTATACGATTACCCCTCGAAATCGTCATAGCCCAAATTACAACAGAACACACCGAACACCTAAAAAGCCAAAAAAATCCAAAAAAAAAAAACAAACGTTAACAAAACCTCAAAGAATTTAAGTATACTCGAATAAGAGTACGAACTAAAAAATAGATCATTAAGCCTAAAGAATAAATCATAAAAGAAAAACATGACACAAAGCATTATAAAATACAAAATACGAATCTAGAGATGAAAGTTACTTTTTAATAGAATATGACTATTTTGTATCGTATCTTTGAAACACAAAAACAGAGCCTAAGAGAGATACCTCGTTAGAACATGCAACAGAGACACACACACACACACCGTTCTTTAAATCACCAGAAATTTATCAACCTACAAACACAAAAACAAACCCATTAATCAACAGGCAATGTACAATTAATAACGAATAACAACCAGAACCAAGGAGAAAAACAAACCAAAGTAAAAGCAAAAGGAAAACAAATCAATGGAAACCTCCCAAAAATGATAAAATCCACAAAACAGATTCCAAAAATCGATCTACTCAAAACTTGGACTCTTGGAAAAAGGATACTAAATACAAAGATGCTTCGATCATATATTTTGGATGAGTTTCCGGGTTCGAGATTTTCGTTCACGTTTAGTAGGAAGAATATTGGACCAATTTATTAGATCTATCAAAACAATCAAAACATGTAATTGATACCAAACAGAGAAACTCAACCAACCTCTCAATATTTTGGATTATTTGCCGATCCGTAGCCTAATGAGTAATGGGATTATCCACCATGCAGCCTTCAAAAAAAAAAAAAAAAAAATTCCACGATCTATCATGATCCATGTAAAACAAGAATAATCAACACCGATACCAAAAAAAATGAGAATACATAAAGCCAAAACCAATAAGAAGACGATAGTAAGACAAAAGGAGAACGAAATTATAAAAACCAAGCCAAAAGACGATGAACGTTACCAAGAAAACACAACCACGTTAAACATATACCTCGAACACAAAGCAACGATGCATACACCACTCCGATGCCACGACGAACACTCCGATGCCACCAAAAGGTACCTACACACAATAAGACAACAAAAACAAACAATCAATTGCATGGAGAGGATTAAACACGAATATACGGAAATCAAAAGAAGATCGCCCCACAAAAATAAAATTATAATAGCAAACATTCAAATACAAAAGAAACAACGAATAAACCTAAAGAAAAAGTATACTAATCACGAAAAGAAGAGTAAGAAGACGTGGTATATATAGCCCCTACACGTCCTAGGGTTTTCTTAGTTTCTTTAACTAAGATAAGTTCAAATAATATATACGCAAATCACCGAAGATATGCATTTTTTACATTTTTAATATATATGTATAGGATAAGTACACATATTAGATATGTAAATCGCCAAAAATAAGAATTTTTACATTTTTAACATGATATGTAGCCGATTAATCTCGACCAAAAAAAAAAGTAGTCTAGGGTTTTTATGATTAGTGGGCCAAACGAACATGATCTAATTTATAAAGTTAATATTTCGAAATTAAGATTTAGCCCACCACGAAAATTCGAAAATCCAAATAAGAGCCCAATTGCAATTTAGATTCATTAAGGGTAATTCCAGTTTTTTTAAAGAGGGGCAAAGGGTAAATAACCACGCCGAGAGTGAATGAGAGGCCTCGAAAGCCAAAAATTACCTCGCTTATATTATATATGATTGAACAAATATCTTTTTTTTTTTTTTGGTAAGCAAGAGGTAAATCCCAGGCCTTTGGTCCAGACTAATCCCCCTTAGGCCTATCATCCTTTTCGCGCAGTTACAAATCTCTGCAGGTTGGGTGGCCAAGCAGAGTCGAATCCATGACCTCAGGGTAGGGCACATACCCATACCCCAGAACCACTGGGACACCACCACTTGGTTACAAATATCTTTGTTTTTTTTTCCTTTACTTTGAGATTTTCTGTGTTTTGAAATTGTCGTTTGACAGATCAATAAGAAGAGAAGCAATTGATGTATAAACCAATCGGGTAACTGTTTTTTTTTGTCCGCGACGGCCATTGAAATTGCAAGAAAAAACAAATCCCTCCAAAATCCATCAAAAATAGAAACCCCCAAATCGATTTGGGGATTTAGAGTTCGTGAGAGAGTGGGTTCGTGAGAGAGTAAATTCGAGAAGAGGCAAGTGATCTGGTTTACGATTCAAGGAAGTCCTGAAGGCACAGTAGAATGATTCGAGGGCAGAAACGGTTGGAGAAGAGAGAAATTGTAAGTTTTTCACTTTGACATGATTCGAATTGAACTGGGTTACGATTCGAATTCAGAGGTTAAGATTCGAAAAGAGACAAATTCATCTGGGTTACGATTTGAATTGACAGGTTAAATCCTAAGCAAGTCGATAACTTTATTGAAAAATGAAAAAATAAATTATTTCCCTTTCACATGAATCGTAGGTGAATAATGGTATGTAGATTATCATAGTTGGGATTGGATTGTGAATATTGGGGTTCTGTTTGATTATTGGCAGATGGCTAACAATTCTAGTTCATCTACGAGTGAATACGAGGATGACAAAGGTGTTGTGTGCGATTGTAATCGACCAGCAAAAATTGTAAAAGCATGGACTGATGCAAATACTGTGCAAAGGTTCTACAGCTGTACAGGGCGTAGAATGTGTAACGGTTATGAATCTTGTAACTTTTTTCGTTGGTTTGATGAAGAGAAACCACACGGGTGGCAACATCTAGCATTGTTGGAGGCAAAAGATATCATTCGAGAGCAAAAAGAAGAGATTAGGAATTTGAAGCAAGATATGACATTCAAGAACTCGGTAAAAGCACAAGCTCCGAGTGAGATATTGGAAGAGTTGAAGCAAACCCGTGTGGAATGCGAAGCACTTAAACGGGAAGTGTTGATCCTTAAGGAAAAGAGTACGGTACAATACCTTATGTCTTTGGAGTAGATTCTCGGTGTTGGAGTAGTTTCTCATGTCTTGTTGACATTACAATACCTTATGTCTTTGGAGTAGAACTTGGTGTTGGAGTAGTTTCTCATGTGTTTTCATGCTATTGTGTTGTAGTATCTTAAATTTGTAGCCATTTGTATCGTATCTATTTCCTTTGTTGACATTGTTCTTGTTACTTATAATTTCATTGTTATTGTCTTATTGTCATTGTTACTTAAAACGACAAAGAAGCTTTAAAGAAAGAACCTTCAAAGTTTACATAATGTAAGGCAAAAGCAAACATGTTCATTGTTTTCATCTTTGGTAAAACCCAAAGGAATTGCCGTTACACAATACTTAAAACAGAAAGTCTAAACAAAAGCTTACATATGAAAACAAAGAGTGTAAAACCAAAGATTAATGTGACAGTAAAACTCAGACTGATTCTTGTGACGGTCTTGGGTCTTCTAGAGGATGTGGATTAATATGAGACCTATCGTAAACACGGTCTCCAAACACTTCAAAAATCCGATCCGTGAATGGACTCCAATATGTTTCAATACCCTTTGGAATGTTACCGGGTTTTCCGGTTTTCCTGATCTTTAGCGGTCGTCCTCGTGGAGCCTTTTTCATATGTGGCAGTGGCTGAGAAGCACTAGAATTTACCTGAGGCTGTGAACTTGATTCACTTGCTGGTAAAGGTTGGGAGCTAGTTGCATTAGTAGATTTCTTCCTTCTCGGTTTTGGGTTACTCTTTGTCTGAATCTGAAAAAAATAGAAGAGTCAACATAATGTAAATACAAGAGCCGTCACGTCAAAATACAAGAGAATGTACCTCATCATGATTTTTTTCTTGGTCTACCACGCTTGTTCTTTGGTTCCTCCTTCACAACAGGTTCATTCTTACATCCCCTATTGATATGACATGCTTGACCACAACGGCTACAATGTGGGATCCTTCCATGTCTTGTTGCCTTTTCCGCATTCTGTAAATCTTCAAAAGACTCTTTTATCATGTCTCGGTTTTTTGGTCTTCTTCTTGGCTTCCGCATCTCAGGTATTCCTATTGGAGGCTTATTAACCTTCTTTCATAGGTTTTCACCGTTTACATGTTTGATATTTTCAGTATATGTGCTCTTCAATTTATGTGGTAGTAGTAGTCAGCCACATAAGTAACCGGGTCAACTTGGTTTTCATCTAGCACACATACATCATGCTTGCATGGTATGCCTACCATAAAAACTCATAAAATATGTAAAATAGAAATCATAACTCATATTCAAGGAAAAATAAGAAAGCAAAAATTACATGTAAGATCCCATTTTCTACATGCACACTGATGCGTGGCCAAGTTGATTGTATAGCTACAACCAAATTCCTCCACTTCATATAAGCTTGAAATATTGCGGTTTTTTGAGCAATATCTTTTTGCAACCCTTGCTTTCTCCAATATTCTCATTGTCATTGGTGTCACAATGGTGTCACACTTATCCGCCTTAAGAAACCTCCTTGATATCCTTCTCATAGCCTGTCTTCTTACATCCTCCAACAAGTTAATCACCGGTTTTGATCTTGCTATCTTTATCATCCTATTGAAAATTTCTGACAGGTTATTGTGGACATCAGGACAGTGTGACTCAATGCTGAAATAGGCTCTACACCACCTACGAGGCTCAGTGGATAGCAATGCTTGATGTGCAGCTGGATCATATTCCTTAACAAGATCCATCTTCTCATCATACTCTCCTTCAGTGTAGCTATAAGCAACTCCCCAAAACAAATTCTTGTATTCTGACCCTGAGAAACCTTGCTTCTTCCAATTGGCATATATATGCCTTGCACACATGCGGTGTTCAGCTCGTGGGAGTTCAGCCACTATAGCAAGCACTAACCCCTGCAAAAGAGACACAATACATATGAAATCAAACTAAAATTTTGAGAAACCATAAGCACAACAAAATTTTTAGAAATATATATTGTCTTTTGCTTATCTGAAATTATGGTCAAATTTTCTCCATTCATCAAGTCCAACCTTGCCTTCAGCTTCTTAACAAACCAGCCCCAAGTGTCTTTGTTTTCACCACGCACCACATCCCAGGCAATTGGGTACATTCTGTTATCTGCCTCTCTACCCACAGCTGCAAGAAAATCACCATTCAACTCCCATTTCAAAAAGCATCCATCTAGACCAATAACTGGCCTGCAACAACTCTTCCAAGTCTTTCGAAGTTCCTCAAAGCAAATGTAAAAGCAGTCAAACATTTGTCCATTACTGACTACTATAGTGTTTAGTTCAGTTGTGATGCCTTTGTGTGATCTATGAAGTTCAGCCTCGTAATCCCACAACTTCCCAAACTGAGTAGCCTGAGTAGACATAATGTTGTCCAAGGCAATACGCCTTCCTCTATAACACTTGGAGACAGACACAACAATGTTATATATGTCTTTGACTGAGTCTTTGATATGCTCAAATTAATACCCTAAAAGTACTAAAGCAGTTGCTGCAGTATATCAGGGGTCGAACACAAGAACTCAAGAAATCACACAATATATCAGATAGATTCGAATTAAGCTAAACCAAAAGATGTAATTGAAAGCAATACGTAAACTAAACGAGTTGTAAGTTCAATGGAGAAAAGATAGGTTCAGGGTATTTCTCAGGAAATCAATGAATACAGATAAACTAACTAACATGATTCAGATTTAGCGCGGTTCTTGAACTCAAATCACTAAGCTATAATTAACCAACTGTCGTTGCGAGAATTATCTAAATCTAAACTTCAGAATCCCAAATCTCTTTGCAAATTCCTAAGAATAAATCAGCTTTAAAGTTCAGGTTTGATATGTTCACAAATCAATTAAACCAAATCTCTTTGCGAATAATCAATTTACTCACCCTAAGTTCTGTCAGATTTCTCAATTGCACTGTCGTGCCTAATCGATTAACCTAAGATCTAAGTTCTAGATTCGTCAACCTAGAATTAGCTTTGAGAACAACCTATGGTGAAGAACTAATATAGATGGTGAATCCTAATCAACTAATCAACCTAGCATTCAGAGAAAACCCTTATGAGAACCCTAAACCTAAAATGGATCTACTCAGACATGGAAATTGAAACAATAAACATGACTGAATAAATACTCAAATAGATAATAAGAAAGAGTAACAAGAGGGTTCGAAATCTTCTCTCGGATGAACAGAGTTTCAGACTTGTCTCCCTTCAAAAGCTCTCTCACAAAACCAAAGTAAAAATAAAGAATAACCATCAAAGTGGCTGTAAAATCCTAATAAATAACCTAAGTCACGTTTTGAGGCTTCTTGTAAATAATAAAGTCTTCTGGGCAATTTTGTAATTCTTCAACTCTTTGGAAAAGTCGCGGGTCGTGTCTGCTGCAGTGAGTATCGACTGATACTGGTCAGTATCGATCGATACCGAGGCTTCAAATCGGGTACTCAGCTACACGAACTTCTGCTTTACTCCAAAATGCTCCAGAAAGCTCCACTCTAATTATGCTCCAAACGTGCTAAAACCTATAAAAGACTCTAAAACACTACGAAATAGTAGAAAGACTCTATAAAACGGACTTATATCATAGCCTAAAAGAGGTAAAAACCATGATATATCAACTCCCCCAGACTTAGCCTTTGCTTGCCCTCAAGCAAATATAAAGCTAAACCAGAGAAAGAGGTTTGAAAACACGTAGACTCGCCTGTTCATGAAACATTGCAATGACCTTTTTCCTTAGTGCTCCACACATCACCTAACCAGTTCCAAATCTAACCACCATGTACTTCTTCGTAGACATTCTCAGCTTCCCAGACTACACACATTATTTAACAGCATCGTTCAATTAAACCCATCATCGCCAGATTCATCGCTGTGATTAATACCAATAACCTTCTAGATTCTTTCTCATACAATATCATGACAAGGAACCATCATTTTCACACTTATGGTATCATTTTCTCTCCCCCAGACTTATTTCTTATTATGTTCTTTTTTTTTTAAGATCTGCATATACACATCAAGGTATGAGACGCGGGTATTGATGGTGTTTGCCACCTAATCCCCGGTTCTTCCCTCTCAATGTATCAAAGGTCTAGGCGAATAGTGGTATCATTGGAAATTTTCCTAACCTCGCTTTCAACCTTTGTGTGATCATTCCCTCACAAGTAGAATAATGGGATCGCTGGAAATTTTCCTAGCCCTCTACTCAGAAGAAAGTCATTTCATCTTTTATGCTCTTATTTATCAACTTATAACAGGGGAGAGAGATACAATTACTTTAAACACATGAGTTCCTTTGTCAGATATGAATGATGAATCCAGCTCTATGAATACTAACCACATCGATGAAGTGCAAAAATTTGGCTCAAGCTTTAAAGAACTTTGCTGGAAACATGAGTGTCTTCTAGTTAACTAGCCAGCCTTTGGATTTTTCATTAGTCTATCTAGAACTGATTCTGTAACAATGGTCACTTAGAAGCAAGGTCAGAACAAAAGATTCAAGAAAAATATCAAAATCTCCAATAGATTTTAAACTCAATAAAACACATTCAAAAACGACTGACTCTAAGAAAAACAAAAACAATGTCAGCAACTACCTCCCCCAGACTTGAATAACACTGTCCCCATTGTTATCTAGCCCAAAGTTGGTGAAAGAAAGCAAATGAACAGACTGGAATTGTGAAAAACGAAAAATTACCGAAGTGGGGTACAAGTGTCGACCGACACCCAACTTGGTATCGATCGATACCAAGTATTGGTCGACACAGGTGATTCATTTTTCAACATCTAAGGTCAGATGTAACTCAAAAAAATGTGTCAAACGATCCATATGTTAAATGTTAGCACTGTTAGACCATTAAAACACAAGTTAGGTGCAACAAAATATCATATAAGCATAAATCCACAGGTCTAAAAGCATAAGAAGGGGCTAACAAAAGACACATAAGTTCAAACGAAAATAAAAAAGAAAAGGGGAAAAGAAACAGCAAACGTGATGATCAGATAGAAAGAGGACTAATCCTCTGTCGCCTCGGAATCACCATCAGCATCGGAATCACCAACATGAGAAGGATCAACCGGAGTCTGTGAGGTTCCAGGCTGAGACGAAGGAGCAGCGTCCGCGTCAGTCATGCAGCGTCAGCGAGAAATAGCAGTCCAGATGCTCTTCATACTCTCTATCATCACCTTCTGAAAGGCAGCTGGCTCCATCGGAAGTTCCAAATGAGAAGGAAATGATGGTGCATGGATAGAGGAAGTCGCTGCTCGCGATCGTTGGGCTCGTCCTCCCTAGCGTGAAGTAGATGGAATGTCAGCAGCAGCAGGTGCAGGCGTGCTAGCAGAACAACCTCGTCCTTGGCGAGTGCGAGGTGCGGCAATCAGTAGGCTCGAATCAGGCTCGAAACGCAGCTGATCGGGATCGTCACCAATGTCTGTCAGCCCTCTGTTTGGAAGCTTAACCAGAAACTCCCCATCCATGTTGGAAAAACACCAAAACACCAATGTCGCGCAGGCTTCAACCACCTGAGGTTTCGCATATGTCTCTCGTCCATGATAGTGCAGGTGGTGACTATCGAACAGCTCGCTGTGCTGATACTGAAATGCTGGAAGATAGGGGTAAGAAGACTACCCACTGTCTCGGTCTTCCGAGTTGTACCCACGAATGGTTTGGTCTTCAGAGAGACCAGGTGATGGGCAAAGACTGCCCCTAGATTGACCGCGAGCTCGAGCTCAGGCCACTCATAGTTCTCGTCGTCGATGATATCTCCAATGGCCAAGGAGAGCATGATAAGCTCGGACAACCGCATCTTGTTAGGCTCCATCTTATACAAGATAGTGTTGCTCAGGATCCTAACCAGACAGCGCAAAACTGGATGACGCACGTCCATCTGAGTGGATGTCTTGGAGTAGTAGGCTCCGTTCCCAAAATGCTCCCAGAAGACATGCACATCGTGAAACTGAGTAGGCATAGCGACTTTCCTGAAATCCTTGTGGAAGCCATAGATGTCGCAGAGATCTGGGAGTGGCAACCTGTATCTCACTCCGCGAATCATGAAGCTCATGGTGCCTTCCAGTGCGTCCTTCAGAACCTCGTCCTGATAGTAGACTCGGACTGTCGCGAGGAACTGTCGCACCAAGTCAGGGTACAAATCATAATGTCACATCAGCATAGTCCCCAAACCAATCTTCTCTATCAGGTTCCCGAGTGCCCTGTCGATACCCAGGATTCGCATGGTCTGAGGGTCAACAAACCGAGTGGTCTGTATATCAACGTCTTGCCAAGCATTGTAGAACAACGTGTCGTAATCGTCTCAGGTCTCAGAGATAGGCCTGAAGACGCAGTCATCACTCTCAGTTGTCTGCCTATATGTTCCCTCCCAAACTCTATTGCAGGGAATCTTGGCCTTCTCGTTCCGCTTAGGCCAAAGAGCTCTAACTGTGGCAGCAGGAGCCACAGGATCAGTGGTTGGTTGTGACGGAAGGGGCACTGGTGGTGGTGCGCATGAAGGAATGCGGAACCTCAATGTTCGCGGATGCTCCGTCGACCCTCACTCTGTAAATATCGTTACCGAGGTAACCGTTGACTCCACCTATTTGCCAATGTAAGCCATCACAGATCTTGACACGTTGACCCAAGGCGAAATCCCTTGGCGATGGGTCTGAGCTAGATGCTACATCCGTTCGTGTTCTCTTTCGAGTAGACATCTGCATCATCAACAAACACAAAACACATCATAAATCCAATCTCTCTTAAGCATAGCAATCTCGGCCAAGTGAAGTAGCGAGCATCGACCGATACCAATGTGGTATCGATCGATACTCACATAGGTATTGAACATCACGAAGAACACCAATCCGAAAATTCCAAAAGTGCAAACCAAGGGTAATTAAGTGTAAGGCAAGGTTCGACTAGGCCTAGAACACACGAATCAAGTGATAATCATCCAGCAAAAATAGTTCTAAGAGCCTAAAAGTCGAAAATCTAACCGTGGTTCACGGATTGAAAAGGTGAAAATTCGTGTTTCATACCTTGTAGATCGTGAGAATGAGATAGAGCACGAAAATCCGAGCAGAATAGACTCAAAAATCACTCAATTTCGTTGAAAAACGAAGATTTGTGATTTTGAGAGAGAGTTTCGGTATAGGTATCGAACGATGCAGGCGGTGAGAGAAGAAACGAAATCGTAGGGTTTTAAAGGAAATTTACCTGCGCGTGGAGTATCGATCGATACCACAATGGTATCGGTCGATACTTATGGAATGGAATGATTTGCTCGCCAAATGGAGGTCGGTCCAGAATGTGTACGTTTAACGACGAGTATCGACCGATACCAAGTAGTATCAGTCGATACGGGAACTCCGAATCTGATTCACGTGACACAACGAAACTCAAAACAAAAACTAGAAAAATAGAAGTCTCATATGTACAGACTTACCAGTGGGTTGCCTCCCACTCAGCACTTGTTTTACGTCACGAGCTTGACTTTACGGACGATCAATCAGAGTGAGGTTGAGAGCTAACTCCCATGCAAGTTCCACAGCTAGATACTTGCAGACTCAGAGTTCTACTCAACATGCTCTCCACAACCTCCTTTCATTTCTCTTTCAGCTCCGAAGTAAGAAGGACTCTAGCCTTAGAGAATGGTTTTGAGGTTCCTTTGCACTTCACCTTGTATTCAATCGAATCCCCATCACACTTTTGAGGGATTAAAGTCATAGAAGCAGCACCCTTCACTCCTTTTATCTTCACCTTCTTCTTTGCCTTAGATGTTTTGACGTTTTTCTTGGTGATGACATAAGGACTATCTAGAAGGTCTATGACAGTTGGCTCGTCAGGAGGCTCTTCCAAAAGATTAACTACTAACGTCTCTCCTGTAACAACCTCGATGAAAGAGACACGTGTGGGAGTTCATGTAGTAGGAATGGCTTCGTAGTACACCTCCTTGTCAATGTACGAGAACGAGATTATCTTGCTTGACGTATCCATAATTGCACCAGCCGTAGCCATGAACGGTCTTCCAGGAATCAAAGGTGTAATAGATCTTGCACTCATCTCCATAACGTGAAAATCAGTAGGAACCAGACAACCTCCTACTGTGACCATCAAATCAGGGATTGTACCATATGGAAGTGAGGTGGAACAGTTTGTGAATGTGATAGATGTCTTGGGAGATCGAATATCAGCCCCCAATCGCTCTGCAATTGCCCTTGACATGACATTGACACTAGCCCCCGAGTCAACGAGAGACTCTTTGAATTCAACTCCAGAGATAGAGCATTGAACTGAGAATATTCCTGGGTCTTCCCTCTTAGTCAGCTGCTTCAGCGGTAGTGACTTGTTTCTTGCCTTGATAAAGAGTACTTCGATCTCTTCCAGAGTTTCTCTGCAATCTCGGAAGTGACTCAGCAGAGGGCGGTACTCTAGAGCTTCTTCAAAAGTCAGTGTGTGGAGAATCCTTCGTACCATCTTCTCAAAACCAAGCAACTGCTTTGGAGAAATGGAGTCTGGGAGGTGTCTAGGTAGATCAGGAAATTGCATCTTAGGCTTGTAGACCCTTTCTGCACTCAACTCGGGTTTCGTTTCAGCAACTGAACTGGTATCGACCGACGCAGGTGTGGTGTCGATCGATGCTTTCGCTCTGGAATCGTCCCTGGCAGAACTTTGGACGTGTGTCGATCGATACAAGGGAGTATCGGTCGACACAGGGGTATTGTTCGAAATCTCATCGTCTTCACACTGCGAGGGGATAGTAGTGACGTATTCGTTCTGTGAATGAACCATCTTTCCTTTGGCAGTTGCTGAAATCTGAGCTACATGAGTTTCCAGCATCATCTGGCTAGTACTGAGAGCCTCGATTTTCCCATTCAGATCGGTATACATAGCATCCAATTTCCCATTGAGGTCCACTGTCATCTTCTGCTGTCCCTGAAGAATCTGTTCAAGCATATACTCAAGCTTGTTCTCAGAAGTTTTGGGTGGTGTGGGTGGACATTGATACCTTTGATCTTAAAATCCAACTCCATCAATGTAGTTAACATATTCCACTTCATCCTCTTCAGCAAGACGAACAGCCTTCTGCTGCTTGCCCATCAACAAATCCAGCTTCGCATGCACTTTAGCAATCTGCGATCCATCAACACCTCCATGCAGCCTTTTCCGCTCGAGGTCAGCACTCTTAGCGCTATTGCTAGACACCAAGTTCTCAATGAGCACATACGCATCGTCAGGATACCTCGTGTAGAAATTTTCATTGCTCGTAGCATCTAGAGTCATCTGATACCTCCAATCAATCCCTCCGAAGAAGATTCTTAGCAACCGAACCTGAGTGAATCCATGATGTGGACAATCCCTCTTATAAGATCTGAATCGCACCCAAGCAGCCTTAAGTGCCCCTGTCAGTCCTTGAGAAAACTGAGAGATCTTGTTCCTGAGCTCCTCGGATCTCGCATCATCGAAGAAGTTGTTCAGGAATGCCTTATTCGTCTCTTCCCATGTAGTTAGTAAACCAGAGGGTAACTGCTTCAGCCAGTAAGCTGCATCCCCACTAAGAGAGTATGGGAAAAGCTTGCAGAAAAGGTACTCATTGGGCACTCCATTGTACTTCATGCCAGTGACCAAATCCTCAAACTGCTCGATATGATCCATAGGGTGTTCATTAGATAAACCATGGAAAAGATGCTGACTCACAAGAGCGTAGTAAGCAGGTTTCAGCTAGTAAGCAGGTTTCAGCTCAAAGTCATTCCTCTGAAAAGTTGGAATGCGTATCGCAGCTCGATTGGCATAGAACTGATCAGGTCTGTTGTGCTCACCAAGTGTCCTCCCACGATTAATTGCATCATTCCCAACATTCACAACAACTGCAGGGACAACGACGTTTCCAGCTTCATCAAGTCGCTGTCCTCTCTTATTGCACACTTGACCCTCTTGGTCTCTCAAAGCTCCAGCATCATCATAAATCAATACCACTGGATTGTTCATCTCTGATGACTTCTTTGCTTTCCTGTTTGCACGTTCCAAACTTGCTAGCTCCTTGTTAGAAAGATCAACTAGCTGAGTGCTCTTGTTCCTCCTGGTTTTGCGAGTGGGCATACACCTGAAAAACACTAGGCAAGGCACGTAAGTAACCAAAAATCACGATGAGTATCTGCCGACACTGGGTAGTATCGATCGATATCAACAAATGAAAACGACGAGTATCGACCGACACTTATTAGTATCGATCTATACCGACGAGTTTAGTCGAAACTCGATAGCTAAAATCTAATGGCGATATTTAGAGTCCCCGGCAACGGTGCCAAATTTGATATTCTCAAATTAATACCCTAAAAGTACTAAAGCAGTTGCTGCAGTATATCAGGGGTCGAACACAAGAACTCAAGAAATCACACAATAGATCAGATAGATTCGAATTAAGCTAAACCAAAAGATGTAATTGAAAGCAATACGCAAACTAAACGAGTTGTAAGTTCAATGGAGGAAAGATAGGTTCAAGGTATTTCTCAGGAAATCAATGAATGCAGATAAACTAACTAACATGATTCAAATTTAACGCGGTTCTTAAACTCAAATCACTAAGCTATAATTAACCAACTGTCTTTGCGAGAATTATCTAAATCTAAACTTCATAATCCCAAATCTCTTTGCAAATTCCTAAGAATAAATCAGCTTTAAAGTTCAGGTTTGATATGTTCACAAATCAATTAAACCAAATCTCTTTGCGAATAATCAATTTGCTCACCCTAGGTTCTGTCAGATTTCTCAATTGCACTGTCGTGCCTAATCGATTAACCTAAGATCTAAGTTCTAGATTCGTCAACCTAGAATTAGCTTTGAGAACAACCTATGGTGAAGAACTAATTCAGATTGTGAATCCTAATCAACTAATCAACCTAGCATTCAGAGAAAACCCTTATGAGAACCTTAAACCTAAAATGGATCTACTCAGACATGGAAATTGAAACAATAAACATGACTGAATAAATACTCAAATAGATAATAAGAAAGAGTAACAAGAGGGTTCGAAATCTTCTCTCGGATGAACAGAGTTTCAGACTTGTCTCCCTTCAAAAGCTCTCTCACAAAACCAAAGTAAAAATAAAGCATAACCATCAAAGTGGCTGTAAAATCCTAATAAATAACCTAAATCACGTTTTGGGGCTTCTTGTAAATAATAAAGTCTTCTGGGCAATTTTGCAATTTTTCAACTCTTTGGAAAAGTGGTGGGTCGTGTCTGCTGCAGTGAGTATCGACCGATACTGGTCAGTATCGATCGATATCGAGGCTTCAAATCGGGTACTCAGCTACACGAACTTCTGCTTTGCTCCAAAATGCTCCAGAAAGCTCTAATATCTCCAATTACGCTCCAAACGTGCTAAAACCTGTAAAAGACTCTAAAACACTACGAAATAGTAGAAAGACTCTATAAAACAGATTTATATCATGGCCTAAAAGAGGTAAAAACCATTATATATCAGTCTTTAATCTCATTTGCTTGTAAACTGATATTCCTTCTCGGTTCTTCCCTAAACAGTCCTGCGATAACTCCTTGCTTAAGCATCGACACTCTACTTGATTTTCCATGGTTGTGATGCAACCGACACACTTTCACCATCCACTTGTTAATAGGTATCTCATAAGAACAATATACCCTAAACTGACATTCTTCACCGCAGCAAATGACATCAATCATGTTTTTTCAGACTTAGCCATCTTGACATCATGTTGAGTCTTTAGTGATTACCTCAACAACTGATCCTTAAACTCTAAGCCACTATTAAACTTCTGAAACAACCATAAGTAAGGTTCCTTATCCAAAGATCCATGAAATTTTGTTTTCCCTCTTGATTTTTTCTTATTTACCCACTGCTCCCATTCTTCATCAGACTCAGACGGTGTATATGGGTACACTTTATCACCTAAACCATACTCCTGCTCACTTTCTTCTGCTTCCCTTGCTGCTTCATTTTGTTCTTCACGATTAACATAGGCTTCCTTTTCTGGTCTCAGAGTCGCCCCTTCATCAGACAGGTTCTTGAACCTTTGATCATTAGCACCATATCCTACATCTAATACCACCTCATCTCCTTCATCAGCCTTATGCAAATCAGGAACATCTCTTTGATGACCATTCTCCTCTTCATTGTTTTCATCTCTCTAAACATCCTCATTATCATCTCTGTCAACAGCCTCATTTTCACCCTCATTCTGATCATTCTCATCTCTGTTAACAGCCTCATTTCATCCTCAATATGATCATTCTCAAAATCCTCAGGCTCATCATCTTCTCTCGGCCTATTCACATCATCATCACTATCCTCACTGTCATTCTCATCTTTGTCACTGTCCTCTTCCCGACCAGCCTCATATCCACCAACAGTCTCATCTTCATCACACTGAAGATCCTCACGATGGCTGCTTGGCAGGTAGTAGACAATGTCCTCAGTATAATTGTCAGAACACTCATGTTCGATAAACACATCCAGTTCACCTGCTTCTTTCCCTGCCCAACATAGCATATATGTATGATATATCATGGTTTTTACCTTATTTAAGCCATGATATAAGTCCTTTTTATAGAGTCTTTCTAGTGTTTTGTAGTCTTTTAGAGTCTTTTACAGGTCTTAGCACGCTCAAATTGTCATGATATATGTCCTTTTTATAGAGTCTTTCTAGTGTTTTGTAGTATTTTAGAGTCTTTTGCAGGTCTTAGCACGTTTGGAGTATTATTGGAATTATTGGAGCTTTCTGGAGCAGTTTGGAGCAAAGCAGAAGTTCGTGTTGCTGAGTACCTGATTTCACGACAAGCATCGATCGATACCCCCCTGGTATCGATCGATACTCATCGCAGCAAGACATGACCCGCGAGTTTTCCAAGATTTGAAGAATTGCAAAAGTGCCCAGAAGTCTTTAATAATTACAAGAAGACCCCAACTCGTGTTTTAGGTTATAAATAAGATTTTACAGCCACCTGTTTAGGCTATGCTTTATTTTCTAAGCTTTATTTTCTATACTTTGATTTTACTCTGGGTTTGAGAGACAAGTCTGAATTTCCCTTCGTCCGAGATCAGATCTCAAAACCTCTTGTTACTATTTTATTGATGATTTATTCAAACATGTTGATTGTTTCATTCTCCATGTCTGAGTAGATCCACTTTAGGTTTAGGGTTTTCTCATAAAGGTTTTCTATGAATGCTAGGTTAATTATCTGTTTAGGATTCACCATATGAATTAGTTCTTCGCTTAGGTTGTGTTCAAAGCTAATTCTAGGTTGACGAATCTGGAACTTAGATCTTAGGATAATTGATTAGGCACGAGAGTGCGATTAATTACCTGATAGAACCTTAGGTGAGCAAATTGATTATTCGCAAAGAGATTTGGTTTAATTGATTTGTGAACATATCAAACCTGAACTTTACACTACAAGAAAACAAGGCGATTCCCGACCGGAATTCCGACCGAAAAAAACGGTAGGAAATTTCCGACCGTTTTCCGACTAAATATCGATGGAATAAACCCGGTCGGAAACCGGTCGGAAATTCCCGACCATTTTTGTCCCGTCGGAAATTGGTCGGGAATTCCCGACCGATTTCCGACGATATAGAGACCGGTCATATATGGTCAGAAATCGGTCAGAAATTCCAATTTAATATTTTTTACAAACATAAAATAAGCGTGATGCTATACATTTAAAACATGTGTTCTCACCCCGTCGGTAATCGGTCGGGAATTCCCGACGAATTCCCGACCATTTGTGGTTTCGAAACCTCAAATGGTAAAAATTTGATTATGTTTATGATTGCTAAGGTTAGATATAATATATTGAAAGAATTCAATGTTAAAATATCTTAATAATCATTCTTTTTAAGCTTTTAATCAAAACCCGACAAGAAACCGATAAGTGTGAGTATAAGTTATATGTATCGTTATGAAAGGTTACACTCGTTCTCGAATCGATTCATATAAATCGTCATATGATCCATTTTATGTTTACCTATACAGTTAGTTGTTAGTAAATAAGATTAGTAGATGTTTCTTAAATCCTATATGGTTTTTAAATTTAGGATTTCATACCCTAAACCCTATATGGTCGGAATTTTGTCGTAAATTTCCGACCAATTTCTGACCAATTAGGATTTATGGTATGAAATACTAATATTTCGAAAATTTCTAAGTGTTTATAAACTTGTGTGGTATAAATTGTTAATTTTAAGTGTTTATACACTTAGCATTTTATAAATGATATTTTTACACTTAGCATTTTTCGGAAAATATTCATATATGGTCGGAATTTGGTCGGAAATTCCGACCATTTTCCGACGGGATTGAGCATTTTTCGGAAAATCTTCATACCGTTTTAGTTTTAGCCAAGGAAAACTCCCATGGTTTCAGTCTAAGCCTGGCTAAAACTTTCCTCGGCTAAAACTATACTATGTGTGGTCGGAAATTGGTCGGAAATTTCAGACCAATTTCCGACCATACGGGGTTTCAAAACCTCAAACCGTAAAAATTTGATTACACTTATGTTTGCTAGGGTTAGATATGATCTTTTCAAATAATTCAATGTCCAACTATCTTAAGAATCAATATTTTTGAGCATTTAATCCAAACCTTACAAGAAAACGAAAAGTGTAAGTATAAGTTCTATGTTTCGTTAAGAGAGGTTAAACCCGTTCTCATATCGATTCATAAAAATCGTCATATACTCTATTTATGTTTACCTTGCCAAATTATTTTCAGACATAATATGTTTAGATGTTTTTTAAAACCTATACGGTATTCAAATTTAGGATTTCATACCCTAAACCCTATATGGTCGGAAATTGGTCGGAAATTACCGACCAATTTCCGACGAATATTAAATTATTCGACATGCAATTTTTTAGAATGGTCGGAAATTGGTCGGGAATTCCGACCAATTTCCGACCATTCTAAAAAAAACCGGGGAAATAAACCGCCAAACGAAATTTATCGAAATTCATTGTACGCGGTTTATTAAAAATTTCCGACCGGATCCCGACCGTATAGGTTCAATAAATCGAAAACTGTTCTTCTTCTTCCTCATTTCCTTTCATCTTCTCTCCTTCTTTAGATCTCTTCTCTCCTTCTCTCTTGTCGTCGCCGCCGTCCGCTGTTGCCCTCCCCTCGCCGCCGCCGTCCAAGGTATCTTCTCCTCTCTCTTTTCTTCTTCCTCTTCTCCCCTCCTTGCTAACTTCTCTCTCTTCTTCTTTAGGTC
>PKML01024410.1:33546-63445 GCA_002933935.1 Eutrema yunnanense | reverse complement strand
CAGGAGGAAACTTGGGAGCCAGAGGCTAGGATGGAAGCGAGGTTCCAGAAGTGGTTCCAGAAGCAAGCTGCGGCTTGAGTTCCATCGAGAGGTTCCAGTTTCGGTTATAGTTGTATGCTATGTATTTATCATTTTGTATTTCCGTTGTATAGAACGATGTTACATTATGATGTGTAATAAGATGAGTATTTCTTATTATTGGTGACTTTGGGAGTCACGGTTTTGCATTGCGTTTGAGGTGAGAAGCGTTAATGCGAGAGAGTGATAGGATGGATGATCTTATTACTGCGGTGTATCGATCGACACTAGGTGTTGGTTTCAGTATCGATCGATACCAGCTGGGCGGTGCGATGACCGGGGTATTGGTTATGCACGCCAGATATTCCGGGTGCGGAATATGGGTGATGCCGGTGTTGCCTTGCGAGGATTTACACGGATCACAAGAGGTATTTCAGTCGAGATGCTTAGAGATATGTGACTTATTGCTCGTTGAGAGGACAGGTTCCTCTGGTGCCGATAGCTCGCAAGACTGCGGTCTTGAGAGTGTGAGTGGCGATGTACCCAGACTCGGGGAGTTTATAGCCTAGAGTAATACGTGATACCGTGGATTCGTAAGGAGTATATCATAGACGTATGATATATTCCCTAGAATTGAGTGGTATGGGGTATGGAGACTCGTCAGGTTATATTACCGAGGGGAGTGGTACGGCAGATACCCAGAACTCGGAGATGCTGCGGTGTCTTGAGTAATGTGGTATGGTTGATACCTTGCGAGGTATGGTAGATATCCTGCGGGATATGGCTGACGCTCAGAACTCGGAGATGCTGCGGTGTCTTGAGTGATGGGATTAGCGTGTGTATTGAGCAATAAAGTACATATGATGCTGCGGTGTCATAAGCATAGGAACTGAATGGGAAACCTCGGAGGTTGGTTTGAACCTCGTGTGAATGGCCGGGTTGGCCAAGGTTGGTAATCGTTGCGACAGTTAGGGTTCATTGAAGATGGACAGGTCATTGGAGATGATCGGTAACGAAGATTCGAGGTCGAATCTAAGTTAGTGGGGGAGAATTGTAGCGCCCGTGTTTCCAGAAGAATTGATTATGGCAGTGAAATAATTAATTCGGGTTGTTCTGGAGGCAGTATCAATCGATACTGGCCTGTATCGATCGATACCGGCCGGGTTTTCTCCTTGTTGTCGTTTTCTTCTCTTTCTTCTTCGAGTATAAAAAGCTATCTTTGGAAAGATAAGACCAAGGTTTGGTCGAGGAAGAGAAAGACCGAGAAAGAGAGGGAGAGAAAGAGCGTGAGAGTGAAAGAAGCTTGGTAAGCTTAGATCTTGCGAGATCAAAGGAGGTTGAGCTTGGTGAGGAGCTCGGAGAAGAGGTTAGAGACCTTGGTTTTGGGCGAGAAGTGAGGAAGGTCGATCTTGAGTTTGGAAAGATCGTTTTAAAGCTCGTTTCAGCCGTTTTTAAGGTGAGTTGTGACCAAAGGTGATCAGTTAAGCTTGTGTGATTCCTTGTTAAGCTTGTGTGATTCCTTGTTAAGCTTGATTGGTGGTTTGGTGGTTGTTATGGCGATTCCTGTGTTTAGGTCTCGTGGGTATCGACCGATACCAGGTGGGTATCGATCGATACTGATCCTTTGTGGATAGGCTTGAGTCGTGTAGAATCGATCGATACCAGGTGAGGGTTTTGGGTGTCGATCGATACTAGCCCTCGTCGGGTGACACGTGTTGTTTGGGCATCGATCGACACCGTGGGGGTATCGATCGATACCGGTTGCTTTTGTGTTGAATGTTGTAATTAATAATTGATAAGTGTTATTGTTAATTGTTAATTGGTGGCATGTTGTTGGGATGATCAATCTCACTCAGCATTTGGTTAGCCAAATGTTGATGCATCACTTTTGTCGATGCAGGTAAAGATAAGGCGTGATCGTGGAATCGAGGCGGTGAAGAGAGGATGATTAGGACCTGGGGCTTGCTTTTGTTGTTTGGGTATCGATCGACACTAGGGGTGTATCGATCGATACCAGTTGTGTTTATTGTTGTTTAAACCGTTAGCTTGTTTAAGCTGCAATACTGTTATTGTGTAATAATTAATGTGTAATTATTATGATTGTTTACGTTAAATATATGTTTAATTATCTATGCAAAAAAAAAAAAAAATGCGGTCCTTTCACATACAATCAGCGGAAACCAGACAATATGTTGCGATCATGCTTCATTAGTGAATGCAAGTTGAATGCATCTCGAACATGTGTCATCAGCGAACCAAGAGTGTTAACCGACTTACTCGCCAATAAATTTAACCCCGACATGCCAAAACGTGAAACCATCGTACAAGTATCAATCGACGATCTTCACAAGGAGCGATACGTAAGTATCGGGGCCGAACTCGATACACAATTAGAGATGAGCTTATAAAATTTCTTCGTCAAAATGTACCGACATTCGCTTGGTTCATCAAAGACATGCATGGCATCGATCCAAATATTACATGTCACGAGCTGAACATAGATTCGACCTACAAACCAATCAAACAGAAAAGACGCAAACTCGGCCCCAAAAAGGCATAAGCTTTGAACGATGATGTCGAATGACTGTTAGGAGCACGATCTATCACCGAAGTCAGATACCCGGACTGGCTCGCAAATCCGGTGGTCGTGAAAAAGAAGAATGGCAAGTGGAGAGTATATGTCGATTTCACCGACCTCAATAATGCATGCCCCAAAGATAGCTTCCCACTTCCTCACATCGATCGATTAGTCGAAGCCACAGCAGGAAATGAGCTCCTCTCTTTCATGGATGCCTTCTCCGGTTACAGCCAAATCCTCATCCATCTAGACGATCGCGAGAAGACGTCATTTATCATAGATTGGGGTTATATTGCTACAAAGTCATGCCATTCGACATGATAAATGCATGAGTAACGTACAAGAGACTCGTGAATAGGATGTTCGCCAGCCAGCTCAGCCGCATTATGGAGGTTTACATTGACGACACACTAGTCAAATCCCTCATCGCAAAGGACCACGCCGATCATCTCCATACTTCTTTCGAAATCCTTAAACAGTACGACATGAAACTGAATCCCACTAAGTGCACCTTCGGGGTAACATATGGCGAATTCCTGGGATACATCGTCACACAAAGAGGTATCCTAATCCTAAGAAAATTGTTACAGTTATCGACCTTCCATCTCCCAAGACCACGCGCGAGGTACAACGACTCATAGGAAGAATTGCCGCACTCAACCGTTTCATCTCCTGATCAACAGACAAGTGTCTATCATTCTATTAATTGCTCTATGGTAACAAATGCTTCAAATGGGACAACAAGTGAGAAGAAGCCTTCAACCAGTTAAAAGAATACCTCTCGACGCCACCGATCTTAGCAAATCCGGAAGATGGGGAAACTTTATACTTATACATCATTGTCTCTACTTCAACAGTTAGTGGAGTCCTAGTTCTAGAAGATCGAGGAGAACATAAACATATCTTCTATGTTAATTAGCAAAACTCTTAAGGGAGCCAAATTTCGATATCCGACCTTGGAAAAGCTTGCCCTAGCCGTTGTCGTATCAGCAAGAAATCTTCGACGGTAAGATTGCATAAAAACCCTCAAAGTTGAACTCACTAGCATTTTAAACCTTGAGACTTTACCACTCTCACTCTGAACCATGAAAGTGATAAAACTCACACTTTAAACACTGAAACTAGGTTTTTTTTTTTGCGCCGCCAAAAATTGAAACGGTACAGTTAACTCCGTTAACGGAATAGTTAACTCCGTTTTGTAAATTAAAACGTGGTTATTTTTGGGGATCGTTATTTATGTTTATTGCAAATAAACCCTCGAAAAAAAAACATGGGCACATAGAACCCGACGACAAAAAAAAAATCAAAAATAGAAACCCCCAAATCGATTTGGGGATTTAGAGTTCGTGAGAGAGTAAATTCGAGAAGAGGCAAGTGATCTAGTTTACGATTCAAAGAAGTCCTGTTTCAAAATGGGGTAAGTCTTCTTCGTGCTGGTTTTGATTTCGTTTATCAGATTTTCTGGGTTTGCGATTTTGACGAGGTATTTGTTGGATTTCGATTCATCTTTCTTACTTTCTGATTTTGGAATTTAAGGATTTCGGGTTTCTATATTTTCGAAATAATTTTTGAGCTTCTGATTCTGATTTCAAGTAAGCTTCTTTGCTTCGAATTAATGTCGAGTTTCTGTTGGATTTCGATTCCTTTTTGCTTTGTATACATTGATGATTTTGGGGAAATAGTTCTTTGCTTCGAATTAATGTCGTGTTTCTGGACTTTTCAAATTTGTAAGCGTTTTTCTAACCTTATTTCTTCGTTTTACAGTGATGATGTGAGTGTAAAGCTCGTAGTGAAGTATGGTGGTTCAATGATCAAAGAAAATGAAGATTACAAATACAGTGGAATCATGGGTTGTAAGACTGTATATTGGAAATTGTCTGAGATTACATGGGAGAAATTTGGAGATTTCCTGAAGAGTGAAAAGGTTAATACAGAAATTAGGTTCGTATGGTACAAAAAAAAGCAGGGGAGGAGATGAAGACGGTCAACTATGAGTTAGATGATACATATATGTTATGTTGGGCAGGGAAAGAAGCAGGTGAACTGGATGTGTTTATCGAACACGAGTGTTCTGACAATTATACTGAGGACATTGTCTACTACCTGCCAAGCAGCCAGCGCGAGGATCTTCAGTGTGATGAAGATGAGACTGTTGATGGATATGAGGCTGGTCGGGAAGAGGACAGTGACAAAGATGAGAATGACAGTGAGAATAGTGATGATGATGTGAATATGCCGAGAGAAGATGATGAGCATGAGGATTCTGAGAATGATCAGATTGAGGATGAAAATGAGGTTGTTAACAAAGATGAGAATGATCAGATATGAGGGGTAAAATGAGGTTGTTGACAGAGATGATAATGAGGATGTTCAGAGAGATGAAAACAATGAAGAGGAGAATGGTCATCAAAGAGATGTTCCTGATTTGCATAAGGCTGATGAAGGAGATGAGGTGGTATTAGATGTAGGAGATGGTGCTAATGATCAAAGGTTCAAGAACCTGTTTGATGAAGGGGCGACTCTGAAACCAGAAAAGGAAGCCTATGTTAATCGTGAAGAACAAAATGAAGCAGCAAGGGAAGCAGAAGAAAGTGAGCAGGAGTATGGTTTAGGAGATAAAGTGTACCCATATACACCGTCTGAGTCTGATGAAGAATGGGAGCAGTGGGTAAATAAGAAAAAATCAAGAGGAAAAACAAAATTTCATGGATTTTTGGATAAGGAACCTTACTTATGGCTGTTTCAGAAGTTTAATAGTGGCTTAGAGTTTAAGGATCAGTTGTTGAGGTACTCACTAAAAACTCAACATGATGTCAAGATGGCTAAGTCTGAAAAAAACAGGATTACTGTCATTTGCTACGGTGAAGAATGTCAGTTTAGGGTATATTGTTCTTATGAGATACATATTAACAAGTGGATGGTGAAAGTGTGTTGGTTGCATCACAACCATGGAAAATCAAGTAGAGTGTCGATGCTTAAGCAAGGAGTTATCGCAAGACTATTTAGGGAAGAACTGAGAAGGAATATCAGTTTACAAGCAAATGAGATTAAAGACTCAGTCAAAGACAGATATAACATTGTTGTGTCTGTCTCCAAGTGTTATAGAGGAAGGCGGATTATTGCCTTGGACAACATTATGTCTACTCAGGCTACTCAGTTTGGGAAGTTGTGGGATTACGAGGCTGAACTTCATAGATCACACAAAGGCATCACAACATAACTAAACACTATAGCAGTCAGTAATGGACAAATGTTTGACTGCTTCTACATTTGCTTTGAGGAACTTCGAAAGACTTGGAAGAGTTGTTGCAGGCCAGTTATTGGTCTAGATGGATGTTTTTTGAAATGGGAGTGGAATGGTGATTTCCTTGCAGCTGTGGGTAGAGATGCAGATAACAGAATGTAATCAATTGCATGGGATGTGGTGCGTGGTGAAAACAAAGACACTTGGGGCTGGTTTGTTAAGAAGCTGAAGGCAAGTTTGGACTTGATGAATGGAGAAAATTTGACCATAATTTCAGATAAGCAAAAGGCAATATATATTTCTGAAAATTTTGTTGTGCTTATGGTTTCTCAAAATTTTAGTTTGATTTCATATGTATTGTGTCTCTTTTGCAGGGGTTAGTGCTTGCTATAGAGGCTGAACTCCCACGAGCTGAACACCGCATGTGTGCAAGACATATATATGCCAATTGGAAGAAGCAAGGTTTCTCAAGGTCATAATACAAGAATTTGTTTTGGGGAGTTGCTTATAGCTACACTGAAGGAGAGTATGATGAGAAGATGGATCTTGTTAAGGAATATGATCCAGCTGCACATCAAGCATTGCTATCCACAGAGCCTCGTAGGTGGTGTAGAGCCTATTTCAGCATTGAGTCACACTGTCCTGATGTCCACAATAACCTGTTAGAAAGTTTCAATAAGACGATAAAGATAGCAAGATCAAAACTGGTGATTAACTTGTTGGAGGATGTAAGAAGACAGGCTATGAGAAGGATATCATGGAGGTTTCTTAAGGCAGACAAGTGTGACACCATTGTGACACCAATGACAATGGGAATATTGGAGAAAACAATGGTTGCAAAAAGGTATTGCTCAACAAACCGCAGTAGTTCAAGCCTATATGAAGTGGAGGAATTTGGTTGTAGCTATACAGTCAACTTGGCTACGCATCAGTGTGCATGTAGAAAATGGGATCTTACAGGTAATTTTTGCTTTCTTATTTTTCCTTGAATATGAGTTATGATTCCTATTTTACAGATTTTATGATTTTTTATGGTAGGCATACCATGCAAGCATGTTGTATGTGTGCTAGATGACAACCAAGTTGACTCGGTTACTTATGTGGCTGACTACTACTACACACATATATCGAAGAGCACATATACTGAAAATATCAAACCTGTAAACGGTGAAAAGCTATGGAAGGAGGTTAATAAGCCTCCAATATGAATACCTGAGATGCGGAAGCCAAGAGGTAGACCAAAAAACCGAGACATGATAAAAGAGCCTTTTGAAGATTTACAGAATGCGGGAAAGGCAACAAGACATGGAAGGATCCCACATTGTAGTCGTTGTGGTCAAGCAGGTCATATCAATAGGGGATGTAAGAATGAACCTGTTGTGAAGGAGGGACCAAAGAACAAGCGTGGTAGACCAAGGAAAAATCATGATGAGGTACATTCTCTTGTATTTTGACGTGACGGCTCTTGTATTTACATTATGTTGACTCTTCTATTTTTTTCAGATTCAGACAAAGAATAACCCAAAACCGAGAAAGAAGAAATATACTAATGCAACTAGCTCCCAACCTTTACCAGAAAGTGAATCAAGTTCACAGCCTCAGGTAAATTCCAGTGCTTCTCAACCACTGCCACATATGAAAAAGGCTCCACGAGGACGACCGCTAAAGATCAGGAAAACCGGAAAACCCGGTAACATTCCAAAGGGTATTGGAACATATTGGAGTCCATTCACGGATCGCCCTTTTGAAGTGTTTGGAGACCGTATTTACGATAGGTCTCACATTAATCCACATCCTCTAGAAGACCCAATACCGTCACAAGAATCAGTCTGAGTTTTACCGTCACATTAATCTTTGGTTTTAGACTCTTTGTTTTCATATGTAAGCTTTGGTTTAGACTTTTTGGTTTAAGTATTGTGTAACCGCAATTACTTTGGGTTTTACCAAAGATGAAAACAATAAACATGTTTGCTTTTGGCTTACATTATGTAAACTTTGAAGGTTCTTTCTTTAAAGCTTCTTTGTCGTTTTAAGTAACAATGACAATAAGACAATAACAATGAAATTATAAGTAACAAGAACAATGTCAACAAAGGAAATAGATACGATACAAATGGCTACAAATTTAAGATACTACAACACAATAGCATGAAAATACATGAGAAACTACTCCAACACCAAGTTCTACTCCAAAGACATAAGGTATTGTAATGTCAACAAGACATGAGAAACTACTCCAACACCGAGATTCTACTCCAAAGACATAAGGTATTGTGATGTCAACAAGACATGAGAAACTACTCCAACACTGAGATTCTGCTCCAAAGACATAAGGTATTGTACCGTACTCTTTTCCTTAAGGATCAACACTTCCCGTTTAAGTGCTTCGCATTCCACACTGGTTTGCTTCAGCTCTTCCAATATCTCACTCGGAGCTTGTGCTTTTACCGCGTTCTTGAATGCCATCTCTTGCTTCAAATTCCTAATCTCTTCTTTTTGCTCTCGAATGATATCTCTTGCCTCCAACAATGCTAGATGTTGCCACCCGTGTGGTTTCTCTTCATTAAACCAACGAAAAAAGTTACAAGATTCATAACCGTTACACATTCTACGCCCTGTACAGCTGTAGAACCTACGCGCAGTGTTTGCATCAGTCCATGCTTTTACAATTTTTGCTAGCCGATTACAATCGCACACAACACCTTTGTCATCCTCGTATTCACTCGTAGATGAACTAGAATTGTTAGCCATCTGCCAATAATCAAACAGAACCCCAATATTCACAATCCAATCCCAACTATGATAATCTACATACCATTATTCACCTACGATTCATGTAAAAGGGAAATAATTTATTTTTTCATTTTTCAATAAAGTTATCGACTTGCTTAGGATTTAACATGTCAATTCAAATCGTAACCCAGATGAATTTGTCTCTTTTCGAATCTTAACCTCTGAATTCGAATCGTAATCCAGTTCAATTTGAATCATGTCAAAGTGAAAAACTTACAATTTCTCTCTGATCCAACTGTTTCTGCCCTCGAATCATTCTACTGCGCCTTCAGGACTTCCTTGAATCGTAAACCAGATCACTTGCCTCTTCTCGAATTTACTCTCTCACGAACCCTAAATCCCCAAATCGATTTGGGGGTTTCTATTTTTTATTTTTTTTGTCGTCGGGTTCTTCTTTTAGGGTTCTATGTGCCCATGTTTTTTTTTCAAGGGTTTATTTGCAATAAACATAAATAACGGTCCCCAAAAATAACCACGTTTTAATTTACAAAACGGAGTTAACTGTACCGCTTCAATTTTTGGCGGCGCAAAAAAAATACCTAGTTTCAGTGTTTAAAGTGTGAGTTTTATTACTTTCATGGTTTAAAGTGAGAGTGGTAAAGTCTCAAGGTTTAAACTGCTAGTGAGTTCAACTTTGAAGGTTTTTTATGCAATTTTCCCATTAGTAAAGTTCAACATTTTTAACATTTAAACCAAAACAAAAAGTTCAACATCAATGGCAAGATCATAACAGCAAGTATTAACTTGGGATTGAGATTGTCTCTTTATAGCAAAATCAGCAAAATATAAACATTAACAAAACTTTGCTGCGCTCAAGTTCTTTTATGCATTAGAAACAGTTTAGAAAATGTGTTTTTGTAGATCTGGTGGCTACAAAACTAACCTGGGATCACAGAGTTGAGACCAAGTGAGTGAAAGAGTGTAGGAGCCTGTTTGTAATGAGAGAAATAGACAACGCAAGAAGAACAGTCTCTTCTTGATTGATCAGTTTCTTTAATCTAAATACCAAATGAAGTGCAGAAAAGCCAAAGACTCAAGAGCTGATGATCTTGGAGTTTCAATTCTTATCTTTCCTTTCCATATCATTGCCAGCTCTTGGGCCTTGAGCTGAAAGTTGAGGCTCAATCAATCGTCGAAGTTTTGTTCACTACTGACTCATCTCTGAACACATTTCTTCTCTCACCAAAATTTTGATGGATTATATAACATTCAAAGAGTAAGGGCGAGGATCTTCATGCATTCAAACATTTTCTCATCCAAATCATTGATTGTTTCTTATATTTGTCGGCTATATTGAAAGGTGCAAATGTGTTGGTCGATATAGGTGTCATTATAAAATTTAACGATTAGAGGCATCATCTTTTATTTACTATGTGCTTTCGCTTAATCACTGATGTTATGAACTTAAGACGATATTATAAACTTAATACACCTAACATACAACCAAATGTCAATCTATACACATAACTTAGTAGCAGAGAAGAGTCACCAAAAACCAAGATCAAAAGATGGCGCATCTTCCTCCAAACTATCACTCCTATGATTGCCCGGATGAGGTTTAACAGGTGCATCTTCTTTCTTTTTCGAGTCTGACCTCTGTTTCGACAATAACAATGTGGCCTGTGCTTCCATGGCATCAAAGTCTAGTGTTGCGTAGAATGCATCGTCGTCATCATCATCATTATTGTACTGTAATGCACCTGCATTGCTTCTCACGACTTCATGGCTTTCCTTCTCCATGACTTGTGCATCAGCTGCGAACTTGTTTTCTAAGTTAATCACGGGGACATTCCCCGAGTTGCATAAGCCGAATTTCCTTTTCCGACTCTCTGCTGAAATTTGTACTACCGAAAAGTCTCCTGTGACCATTGCATCCTTGTTTGACTCAGAGTTTGTTGTCTGTGGTGTTCTGAGAGAAGACAATGACTTATCTGAGTCGCTTCTGCTCTCATTTATTGTCTTCAAGGGACCAGAAGAATAGGGACTTGGACTTGATGCGGCTAAATCACGAAATCTTGCTGGTAATGGTGATTGGCTGAGTAGAGAACGTCTGTGAAAGGATACCTTGTGATTTTTAGTAAGCACATTGACTGACCATTTTTACTCACAATAGAAGAAAGATATTTTTGATTCTATATACCTGTAAATAGCCATCATGTCAACTTTACCAGACTCGGCTTGAGTACTTGCTGTAGGCATTGTCCCGTCATCTATGAAACTATCTTCGAATGAATCGCCGGTCACATCTTCGTTCTCATCAGCGGACATTTCTGCTTCCGAAGAGACCCTGTTCAAAATAGAGGGGTTCGAACAACTAAACATCAACTCCGTATTTAGGAAAACTACAATTGTTATGTTGTCTCTCCTTGTTTTGGGAAAGTAAGAAAGACCAGCAGATGTTGATTTTTAGATTAGATAAGAACTTACTCAGCTTCCGCATCAATAAAGATCCAGGCATCATTATCCACACTCATCTTCCTCTTACCTTCAAACACAGAGCAACCAAGCAGCAATCACTCAAACAGGTCAACGTGACTTTTACAATTTAGGAAAAATTGTCATTTTTAAATTGAAATTCTACTTTTTCTGTCACTAATGCAAAACCAACAAAATAAGTGTAAAATCCAACTCAACACTTTTCCACATCACTTTGACAACGGCAACATTCTATTCTAGTTATAATAAGTTCTTATGGATGCCAAATCAACCAAACCAATTGGTATAAATTTTCCTGGAGAGATTCTGGTGATGTTAAGCAACATCAGATTCTGGTGATGTTAAGCAATATGTTGTAGGACAAGGAAACACAGAACCAGTTACCTCTAATGTGTTTATCACTGCGAGAGCGAGATCTGATATGGTCTGCCTTTGCAATACCAGGATTATTCTCCTTTACAGCACTCGAGCAATCTCCAAGTCTACGTAGTCTCTTCAACTTGCGAGGCTGTTGAAGAGTTTCTGACTTTTCTCCAGAACTCACCCGCCAATCTTTGCTAGCGCTGCTGTTTGTGTTTGTGAGATTCGCCAAGGGAGTTCTCCACTGCTCAGGAATGGGTGAAACAGCCAAGCTTTCTGTTCCGTTGGCCAAACCTTCCTCCTGAGGAGTTCTGAATTCATTGTTCGTCGAAGTAATGTGATCATCGCTGCATTTATGTTGAACCTTTGCCTCAGGGCTAGAAGGCTCTTCTACCAATTCATTACTGAATCTCATGGAAAGCTTAGGAAGATCAAGGTCGTCTTCTCTGTTCGCTTCTTTTGCAACTCCTGCAGCGTTAAAGATGTTATCAGAACATAATAAGTTCTAAGTCTTTGTTTGCACAAATGGTGGATTCACACGTATAATCAGCACTAAGAAAATAGGATTAGAAAAGCATTATAGATGTGTCAAAGTAAATATGTTTCTAAATTTTTTAAATACAGGTTCAAATTCCGGATGTTTTCATTGTTTCTCGAGTCATGTTCTCGCCTGAAATAACAAAATATGTACTATAGCTCAATAACAAAAGTCCTTCATATTTCTCTTATTCATATGAATAAAATGTATATATAGAACTTATCTAATACCAAGTTTGTGTGGTTACAGCCAATTGCAACCGCAACCCCAAAGGCCCAACAAACACTATGATCTGATGCATTTCATGTGCTGTGGCTCAATAGTGGATGCAAATACACTCAAGTAGATATGCTTTTCATTTATTCTTATCTAGTTATATTTTTAGCTCTAACCCATAATAAATGTTCAGGAGATAACACTAACCTTGGTCATAGATAGGTGAATCTGGAACAACACCACTCTTGATGAAGTTAGTGAGCCTTGGACTAAGCTCCAAGTCCTCACAGTCATCTTCATCCGATGATAACATAATCTCTCCAGCAAAATTAGCTACATCTCCTTTACCTACACCAGTGGAGTGTCTTTTCACAAGGCTTTGAGTCTCTAGTATATCGTTGGCATCGTCTAGCAGGAATCCTTGGTTGAACTTGCATGAAATATTATCTTCCCGATGTTTTGTGGAAGTATCTATCGGAGCAAAGTCAATGGAGGATCTTTTCGGGCAAGAATGTTGTTTTTCTGTTTCAAGCATATAGTCTGACCTTGGCACATTAGAAGAGAATGAAAGAGGAACCGGCATTACGAAAACCTTTCCCAGAGTATCAACGGATACACATTCTGAACCGAAAAGATAATGGTGTGTGGGTGAAGATTCTTCGAAATCTTTCTCTGTAGTCTCTAAGGTGCTTGTGGGAGACTCAATAAATTGTTTTGCCTTTCTCTGTGATGTGTTGACTTCCAAATCACCGAAAGAGGATAGATCTGCACAATGATACAATATAATGAATGTATTTCAACACTACATGGAAAGGCCTGATTTTCAGAAGTATGAAATGCAAAAGTTACATTGAAAATTAGCACTTCGATTATTCTTTGACGCATGCTTAAGTGGAGATAGAAATAACAAGTTCATAATACGACAAGATATAGCTAATGTAAACATATATGCAATACATATGAAATAGATATCAAGAAATAAGTTTAAGACTTTTTATAATCTAGTACTGCATAGTCATGCGTTAAGAGTGCTGTTATTAGTCCCACACTGGCCAGACCATAAGTTATTTGATTGATGTCTATAAACATCTAAATCCTATAACTTAGTGACAATTTCATTTGGGTCTCTGAGAAGTGACATAATTCTATATAGAATATGTTCATACTATATCCAAAGCAGAGAGCACATCCCAAAGTAGGCTCTTTTGGTCATTGTTATCGTATATATGGATTAAAAGTTTATAAGCCTAAAGAACTCCTACTAGCTAATAGCTTATAAGCTATAGACCTCCTACTAGCTGGTTTTAAGAGTAAATTATATCCATGTGACTGTTAGAACTGTTACTTCGGCAAGATGAATGAGACTATTTTTACCTTTCGGATCATCACCAACCCTCAGACCTGTGTCAAGCTCCTCTCTTTCACCCAAAGGAGCTCCAAACTATTAGAGCAAGTGATCCCACGTAAGTGAAAATGAACTAACAGACAGTAAGGAAAGACCAAATTATATATCAGGATTATGATCCACACCTCAGTGAAGAAACTTTTACTTTGCTCTGAAAAAGTTGTCTCTTGCAAATGCTGCATAGCGTCAATTAATATGCTTGTTTGACGTGAATGCATTACTTTGTGCACTTTAGATGGCAATGTCTGAAAGTGAGGGAACGCAATCAAGGACACTCTCCACTTTTCCTCATAGGGTTTGTAATACTTGGCAAGTATATCCGTCTCTGCAGGTGTAAGCTTTTTCTTGAAAGCTGGAGTTTCAGTGGCAGGCTCATCTTGTAGTTTCTTTCCGCGTGGAATGAATTGCTCAATAGAAAACTTAACATGCTGAACTTCTGGTTTATAAACATGGGGAATCTATAATAACACATGACAGGGGTATATGAATTATGAAGTTAAAAGAAGTTGAAAACTCAAGCAACAAAGTAAGGAAAACAAATTTTAATCAAGAAAGAGTTTGAACCGATCTTACCATCCTTGGACTCAGATGAAAATTAAAACTATTCATTCCCCCATTCCGCATGTGTTTATTAATGGCCCGGCCATTTGCTTGCTTCCGCATGTAGCTGTTCTTTTCTGACCCTTCACAAGCAAGAACTAGTAAAGACTAGTCAAGGAATGACATAATTAAATTCTAATGAAAAAAGTGGCACTGTAATGATATGTAAAGGAAGGACCAATGAGAACTGCATATATCAAGCGAGCTAAAGGATATCAACTCGACCATTATTTTTCCTTCCGGTTCTTCCCATGCGTTGAATCATCCTCAGAGGAGATACATTAGCATCAAAACATATAACTAGGTCGACTTCCATGATATCCAAGCCTTCTTCGCCAATAGATGTTGCAACAATAACATTGAACCCACCAGATCGAAATTTCTGTAGGAATAAATCATGCAAGAGATGGTTTAAAAGAAAACAAAACAAAGATAAAAAATTTCATACAAGGGAAACAGACATACCTCCAAAACAGCCTGCTGAACTTTTTGCGACTGTCCTTTTAGTGTCTTACCTGCAAGAAACATACATTGTAACAATTTTAAATGATACTTCTCTGTACCTGAAAATTTCAGATGTAAACATCAGAGTAACAAACCTGAACTTTGACCAATAAACTCAGTTGCTTTGACCACATCTCCAACTTTACTTAATGTGTCCATTATGTCTCTGAAGATGAATGAGGTCAGGTGAATGCAAAAGAAAAGACGTGATGGGCGAGTAAACAAGGGAACACAAACAACAATTATACAGACCTTACGCTTCCTCTGAAATTTGAGAAAATAATGACCCGTGATGTCCTTGGATCTTTCATTTCTGCAGCCATATAATAAGATCATATCAATGTTCAATTGTCGATTAGCAGCCGAGAACTAACATCAACCCCACATCAAAATTTTAAAAGAAAACATACTGTAATGATCAACTAGTATTTCTAACATCTTCGACAATTTTGGGCTTGGTGCTCCGTTCGACAACCTTTGCTGCATCAGAAGCTTCGTCATCCTAATATCTTCATTCTTACTCATCAACCTAGCAAATGGCCTGCAAAGGGTGATAGTCTTAGAGAACCTTATTTGACAATGCCCTTGATATCGGAAGCTATAATTCCTAAACCCAGTGAAATGCTATCAGGCATCCCATAAAATCAGTTCAACAGCTGAAAGCAAGAGCATACCCTTGCTGCAATTTCTCTTCTAGCATCTCATATGCTGGCCTTATTCCATGACTAGAAAGGAGCTTACGAATGTGATAAAGAGTGATAAGAGCTGAAAAGCAAGATTCTACATCTCCATGACTTATATGAGGAATGCCTGGCAGAGGTGCTTCACGAAACTTATCCCTTGCCATAAGTAATTCGTGCGGACTTAACTGTGAAACATGAGTTGACATTTGCGTGGATAAGAAATTGTGAGCATTGATGCTATTGGTGAAAAACAGATATAAGGATCGAGGCAGAGGCACATACAGTTTGATAATCCCTGCTTAGATTAACCCCGAATTTTTTAAGCCTGGCTGCGTATGGACGTATAACATCTAACAGGCGTTTAGATACCTCATCTGCATCTTGACCCAAGGGAACCTGCTCTGCCATAAAGATGCTACAATTATTAGAGATGGATTTGGAATGCAACAAATTTGGAAAATGACGAAGCCAGCTTGAACCTCGATTAGTTCTACTTTTCTGTCGTGGACATAAGGGCAAACATCATGGTCACTCTCGTTTCGATATTCAAGTGTTGATATCTGCAAATTATCAATGATACCCTGGATGGCCTGTGTCTTTGCTGAAAATAACATCCAAGGTTAATGAGTGAGGAAATATAAGAACTTACATGCAGGAGTTATTGTATTTAAGAACTTACATCCAGGAGTTGCAGTAAGAGCCAGTATTCTCAACTGTACTGGTACCGCCATCAACTAAAATTTAAAAGGCATTAGTTGGTACCTTCACCATGTATGAAACACATAGAGATGCTCCAAGATATAAGCATAGGCAAGATACTAAAAAGTCTAAAAATGTAAAAAAACAACAAACCTCACGAACTACAACACAATAAGAATAATTCCCTAAAGCTCGATGGGCCTCGTCGATCACCAAGCAAACCAAGTAATTAGTAAGACATGTTCCTGAAAGGGATGGTTTTTGTGATAAGTATTAATACATTAAGAGGGTTTCAGCTCAGAGTTTTGATAGAAATAACCCGAGCATCACCTGACTGTATATCTTTCTCCAGCACTTGTGGAGTGACAAAGAAAACCCGCTTGCTTTTCCACAAGAAGGCTCTTTTCGAAGGGCATGTCTGACCCGTCAAGTCAATCGTCCATTCCTGCAGTCAATTCAACCCACATTTCTCAAAAAATATCTGGAGGAGGTAAACGCAACACGTTGTTTGTGGAGAGTTCGAAGAGAATCACATACTTGTGGTATCCCCACGATATTATGACACGCCTCAATCTGCTGCATCACAAGAGGGCGAGAAGGTGCCGCAAAGACAATTTTACCTAGCAAACAATAAAAACAGCTTAAAATCGAGAGATTTCCACAAGCTATTCTATGGAGACAGAAGTGGGAGCAGAGGTTTTTACCTTCTGGAAACCATCTGAAGTAATTATACATTACAACTGCTGCTATAAGCGTTTTCCCGAGTCCCGTTGGTAAAGCCACCAATGTGTTTGAAAACAAAGCAGTCTTCGTTATAGCAAACTGATAATCTCTAAGAGGAACATTCACTGAAACAAAAAGTACAAAAACCAACCATAAGTTATGTCAATCTCTAGCAACAAAAAACGGGGGAAATCAAAATTCCTCAAACCTGGATAAATCCATGTTTTAGCTGTCTCAGGATCAATGCCAACGCAGGGACACTTGTCGTTATTACCACACTCGAATTCATCGAAATTCGGTTCGGAAACAACTTGATTCTCCGGTGGGGGTTTGTGGTCGATCCTGCCCATGAATTTATCGAGAGTAGATTGTCTTTTAGCGGGAGGAGGCTTAGTGCCATTGTCCTTCGAAATTGGTTGATGAGCGGAAGGAGCGAAATGGGTCGAAGAAGCAGAAGAAGAAGATGCGTTTGAGGATCTTTTCAGGCAAGCCAAGTCGATTTCTCTGACTGCTGCTTCCCAATCGAACTTCAAGCAAAAACAAAATCGAAACAATCAAAACAAACCCTTCATACAACGAAATCTCGATAAACCCAGAAAGAGATTCAGTGGTGAAATTTTCAACTTACTCCGTCTTCTTCGACGATTTCGATCGGAACTTCGGAACCCATTTCGGAGAACACTTGATTCTCAGTCAGAATAGATTAGATTCAATGTAGCTTTTCAAATCCTCACTCTTTCACGATTTCGCTAGAAATAGTAGAGATACCGTTTCTCTGAATCAGATTTCAGGGTCACTGGTTTTGTGGAAGAAACCCTCGCCGAAGCGACGGAGAAAATGGGCGGGCAAATTTTGGAAAAAGGACGAAATTTCTCGACAAGCGTACGTGGGAGCTTGCCTTCAAGGTCGCAAGTTCAAATCTCTCTCATATTAGACTATATTTATTTATTATTATAGTAAAATTGTCAAAAAAAACACAACTTAAATATCAATTTCTGTCAACAATTTACTATTGGGAGTGAACCAAAGTTTTTGGTTTTCGGTTCTGGTGCGGTTATTGGGTGTAAACCAATCGGTCATATTATAAAATTCATTCGGTTTTTGGATCGGTTTTTCAGTTCTTTTCTTCTAATTTCTCATAACCGACATATATCGAATCATACCAAATTATACCGAATTTTTTGAAAAGATATATAAAATTCTGAATCGAACTAATAATTGAATTTACCTAATTTTAACCGAATTTATCTGAATTTGAACCAAAATACCAAAACCGAACTATCCGATAAACGAACTGAACCGTATTTTCTTCGATTAGTTTCGGTAAAATTTTGAAAACCCCGATCCGAAAAACCGAACCACATTCCTGATAGTAATCATTATAAGGTGTCCTTGCTCGGGTTTTTCGGATCGGTTAGAAAATATTGATCCGAAAAATATGAGAGCCTGTGTATAGGGGGCGACTCCCTGAGGGAAGGATGGGATGAGGGGTGTGGGTTATCGAAGGATTGGTGGTGCATGATCGTCCGAGGGAAAGTGTCCGTCTGCCGGGACCGATTGCCGGCACGGTCGCCGAAAAAAATTTCCAGCGAGCATGGTTTATCTCATATCTGGTATACAATTTAATTGTTTTATTTTTTTTAGTAGTTGTAGGTCAGAAAAAACAGTTTAATTTTGATTAGAGAAGAAACACTCAAATCAAAAGGTAAAAATTTAGGTATATTTATGAAAAGAATTATGAGTTCACTATAGAAGCCAAGATTTTATTTTTATTTTGTGTCAAAGCCAAGATTTTGTGTAAGCTCCTTATAGGTTGCATTTTTTAGAAAACTTTCAATTAGTAAAAAAATAAAAGAATATATTTCTATTGGAGGAGTTTATGTGTGTGTAATTCTTCATATACGCTTAAAAGAGCAACATTGAACATTCAGAAAATGAAAATTTGAGAAACTACCAATAATCTCTGTAAGAGCATGATCCTTCTGAGAAATGATGAAACCTCGTAGAATCTCTAATAATGAGTCTCCTTTTTTCAATCAAAGATATTGCTTTTGCTGTCTCATGGCAATCTCCATAAAAATTCTAATATTCTTCCTTATGATTATTGGCTCCATTGGACTAATTGCAATCTTCTCACTATGTTGATTAATCATTTCCTCTTTCACATCTTCATCAACATCATGTAATACAAACTCTGTTATTGGCTTAAACCCCAATTCACTCTTCATCTTTTTTCTAATCTCTTTCAGCTTCTTCTGTATCCTCTCTGATTCAGGATGAGACCAATCCCCCACAACGAACTTATAAATCTCATTAATATGTTCAATGTAGCTAGCATTAGGTAGTTGATATATCATGTTTTTTACCCTGTTTAGACCATGATATAAGTCATTTTTATAGTCTTTCTAGTGTTTTGTAGTATTTTAGAGTCTTTTACAGGTCTTAGCACGTTTGGAGCGTAATTGGAAGTATTGGAGCTTTCTGGAGCAATTTGGAGCAGAACCTGATTTCACGACAACCATCGATCGATACCCCCTGGTATCGATCGATACCCCCTGCATCGCAGCAAGACACGACCCGCGAGTTTTCCAAGACTTGAAGAATTGCAAAAGCGCCCAAAAGTCTTTAATAATTACAAGAAGGCCCATAACGTGTGTTAGCTTATAAATAGGGATTTTTACAGCCACTTTTAGGCTATGCTTTATTTTCTAAGCTTTATTTTATATACTTTGGTTTTAGAGAGACAAGTCTGAATCTCCCTTCGTCCGAGATCAGATCTCAAAACCTTTCTGATTATTTTATTGATGATTTATTCAGTTATGTTGATTGTTTCATTCTCCATGTCTGAGTAGATCCACTTTAGGTTTAGGGTTTTCTCATAAAGGATTTCTTTGAATGCTATGTTAATTATCTGTTTAGGATTCACTATCTGAATTAGTTCTTCACCATAGGTTGTGTTCAAAGCTAATTCTAGGTTGACGAATCTGGAACTTAGATCTTAGGATAATTGGTTAGGCACGACAGTGCGATTAATTACCTGATAGAACCTAGGTGAGCAAATTGATTATTCGCAAAGAGAATTGGTTTAATTGATTTGTGAACATATCAAACCTGATATTAAAGCTGATTTAGATTTGAGGATTCGCAAAGAGATTTGGAATTCCTAGGATTTAGATTTAGATAATTATCGCAACGCCAGTTGGTTAATTATATCTTAGTGATTTGAGTTCAAGAACAGCGCTAAATCTGAATCCTGATTAGTTAGTTTATCTGCATTCATTGATTTCCTGAGAAAAACCCTGAACCTATATTTTCCCAATTGAATACAACTCTTTTAATTTCTGCACTGCTTTCAATTACATCTGTTTGGCTTAGCTTAATTCTTATCTATATAATCTATTCGCGTTTCTCTGAGTCTTTTGTGGTTCGACCCCTAGCTATACTATAACAACTGCTTTAGTACTTTTAGGGTATTAATTTGAGCATATCAAATTTGGCGCCGTTGTCGGGGACTCAATTCGCCATAAGATTTTAGTTTGAGAATTTCGACTAAGTTCGTCGGTATCGATCGATACTCCCTAGTATCGGTCGATACTCGTCGTCTTCTTTTGTTGATATCGATCGACACCACTTGGTATCGATCGATACTCCGCGTATTTTTTTGGTTACTTACGTGCCTTGTCTAGTGTTTTATTTTCAGGTGTATGCCTGTTCGTGAAACCAGAAGCAACAAGAGCACTCAGCTAGTTGAACTGTCATTGGAACAGCTAGCGCTTGTGGAACGCACAAACAGAAAGACCAAGCAAACATCAGGGATGAACAACCCAGTGGTTTTAAGAGCTGATGAAGCTGGAGTTCTGAGAGACCAAGAGGGTCAAGTGTGCAATGAGAGAGGGCAGCGACTAGATGAAGCTGGATACGTCGTTGTCCCTGCTGCTGTTGTTGAGATTGTCGCGCCAGCTGGGCGCGCCAACGTTGGGAATGCTGCAGGTGTTCGAGCTAGGACACTTGGCGAGCACAACAGACCTGATCAGTTCTATGCCAATCGATCTGCGATTCGCATCCCAACTTTTCAGAGGAACGACTTCGAGCTGAAGCCTGCGTACTACGCTCTTGTAAGTCAGAGCCCTTTCCATGGCCTACCTCATGAGCATCCCATGGATCATAACGAGAGGTTCGAAGATTTGGTCACTGGTATGAAGTACAATGGAGTGCCCAATGAGTACCTTTTCTGCAAACTCTTCCCGTACTCTCTTGGTGGAGATGCTGCTTATTGGCTGAGCAGTTGACTCCTGGTTCACTAACTACATGGGAAGAGACGAAGAATGCATTCATGTGCAATTTCTATGATGATGCAAGATCTGAAGAGCTCAGGAACAAAATTTCTCAATTTTCTCAGGGTCCAACAGAGGCACTCAAGGCTGCTTGGATTCGCTTCAAATCTTATCAGAGAGATTGTCTGCACCATGGGTTCAATCAAGTTCAGCTGCTGGGCACATTCTACAGAGGGATCGATTGGAGGTACCAGATGGCTCTGGATACTGCGAGTAATGGAAATTTCAATACCAGATATCCAGATGATGCAGTTGTGCTAATTGAGAACTTGGCGTCTAGCAATAGCACCAAGAATGCTGATTTCGAAAGGAAGAAGCAGGCTGGAGGAATTGATGCATCGCAGATTGCTGAAGTTCAAGCCAAACTGGATTTCCTGATCAGGAAGAATCAGAAAGCGGTCCACTTTGCTGCTGAGAATGAAGTAGAAGATTGTAACTACGTTGGTGGTTCTGGATTTCAGGGTCAGCAATTTGGGTACAACAACAACCGGAACTTCATCAACAACACTCGAAATTACAGGAACTCTTCATACCAGCCCATCTCTCCAAGGTCCACAGACAATAAGATGGAACTCATGATGGAACAGGTTCTTCAGGGACAGCAGAAGTTGCAGGTGGATTTCAATTGGAAGTTTGACTCGATGTACATGGATCTGAATGGGAAAATCGAAGCCATCAGTCTCTCCCAGAGGAAGCTGGAAACTCAGGTCGCTCAGACCGCATCAGCTGTGCAGAGGCAGGAAGGTTTTCTTCCAGAGAGAATTGAAAATCCAAGAGCACATGTCAATGCGATCTCATCTAGTGCAGAAAATTTTGATGAGGATCCTGAAATCGTCAGGGCATCGATCGATACCCCCAAGTGTCGATCGATGCCGGTTACAATTCTGAAATGGGATACTTCCAAAACCCGTGTATCGATCGATACCCCATTGGTATCGGTCGATACTGAGGCGATTTCTGAGGAGACAACTGAGACTTCGACTGTGGTGCCTAAGGTAGTTGCAGAACGGGTGTATAAACCCAAGATGCCTTATCCTATACTTCCTAAGATGACAAGGAAGGAATGGGAAGACGCTAGATGCAAGTATTTGCTGAGTAAGCAGAATGTGGAGCTTCCTTCTGATGATAATATAACTGCCAGGGACGATTCAAAAGCAAGAGTATCGATCGATACCCTACCTAGTGTCGAACGATACCATCCTGAAAAGCCGATACATAAAGTCAATATCGCCCAATTTTGGGAAGACCAGGAAACCGAGTATCAGGCAGAGAGAGCTAAGGAACGAACTGAGAAACGTGTGCATAAGATTAAGGAGTCAAATCATATTCCTAAACAACTCAGAGATCCCATCTCTCCAAAGCAGCTGCGTGGCTTTGAGAAGATGGTAAGAAGGATTTCCCTTGAATCGTCCTTTGAAGAAGCTCTAGAGTGTCGTCCTCTACGAAGTCACTTCAAAGATTGCAGAGAACCTGATGAAGAGATTAAGGCACTCTTCATTAAGGCTAGAGGTACACCTCCACTGAGACAGCTGACCCAAAGAGAAGATCCAGGGAAATTCGCGGCTTCATGCTCTATCTCTGGAGTTGATTTCAAAGAGTCTCTCGTTGACTCAGGGGCTAGTGTCAATGTCATCTCAAAGGCAATTGTAGAGCGTTTGGGGGCTGATATTCGATCACCAAAGGTATCTATCACACTCGCGAACGACTCCACATCGCTTCCACACGGTACTATCCATGGTTTGCTGGTCAAAGTAGGAGACTGTCTGGTGCCTACTGATTTTCAGGTTGTGGAGATGAGTGCGATATCTCTTATGCCTATACTCCTGGGACGACCGTTTATGGCTACTGCTGGCGCGATCATAGACACACCTAATAAGAGAATCTCTTTCTCTTACATCGACGGAGGGGTCTATTATGATGTCATTCCCCCTAGGAGTGCTCCCACATGTGTCTCTAGCATCGAGGTTGTTACAGAAATGTCGCTGGCAGTTGATCTTTTGGAAGAGCCTCCTGATGAGCCTACTGTCGCAGACATTTCAGTTGAACCGCCCAGCATCCCCAAGGCAACAAAGAAGAAGGCCAAGAGCAAAAAGGTCAAGAATCCCCATGTCACTTTGATACCTCAGAAGTGTGATGGAGATTCGATTGAGTACAAGGTGAGGTGCAAAAGAGCTTCGAAACCATTCTCTAAGGCTAGGATCCTTCTTACTTCGGAGCTGAAAGAGAAATGACAGGAGTTCGTGCAAGGCATGTTGAGCAGAACTCTGAAGATAGCAATGTCGAGTTTTGGAGCCTGTTTTGGTGCAAGCTCTCACTCTTATCCAGCCTGAAAGGCGTTACAGTCAAGCTATTGACGTTAAACGAGCGCTTGGTGGGAGGCAACCCACTGGTGAGTCTGTTTTTGATTCGTTTTTCTTTTTATTTTTCGTTCGTTTTATGTTTGTGTCATGATAAACAATGAGCAAACTCGAAATCGCCTGAGTGTCGATCGATACCCTTCAGTATCGATCGACACCAATCGCGGATAGACGGTTCATTATATCGATTTAAGTCTGATATCGATCGATACTGTTGATACAAGACTTTTCAGTCTCTTAAGAGGTATCAATATCCCCAATACGATGTAGTATGAAGGTTATCAATCCATCATTGGGACTATTCTAAACACTAAAAATGCAAGGTTCAAAAGTAATTTAAGCTAAACAAGTTAATTGGTGATTAAATATCTAAATTAAGCAAGTAAAACAACTAAGCAAGATGTAATCCAAATAATAAAAGCGGAACAAGAGATAAGGTTAATGATATAGGGTGATCCAAGCTCAATTAGTGGTGTTCATTTACTCAAGAAGCTAATTCCTAGGTAATAGATCTCTAATCTAGATTAGTTCTCTTTCAAGCAACTAATCACTATGCTAATTATCAAGTCCATTAGCAAATCATCATTTGTGGATTATCAATTAGCAAGCATTAAGATTCATAACAAGATCAACCAAATATATACCCTAAACAACTAATGTCTTAGGTTAGGAACATAAATCTCTTGTCTAGTTTGGTCTTGGCATTTCATCAAACACTTGGTGTTCATGAAATGCCTTATGATCTAGACCCACTCTTTCAAGCTATATCTAGCATTAGGGACTCTAGACAAGAAGGAATATAAGATTATCTAATCCTAAACACCACTAATCAAACCGTAGATCTCCCTAATCAACCTCATCCCAAGATCCTTAAGACTACTCACTAATCATCATGGGTTTAACAAATCCAAGGAAAGAAGTGTTAAAGCTCATGATCAAGATGATTGAATGATTAGAAAGTAGAAGATAGATGGATTAAATCAAGAAAATAATACTCAAATTGCATAAATTCAAAGGATCAATCTCTTACAAATCACTCTTAGAGAGGGTTTTTGCTTAGAAAAAGACTTAGCCCTCACAAATTAGGTTTTTGGGCTTAAATAGTGAATAGTGACGAACCGGGTCGACCCGGGACAAACCGGGTACCGACCCGGTTTAAGTGAATAAAACGTTTGGTATCGATCGATACCGAGGACACACCTCGGTATCACTCCTCGGTATCGATCGATACCGAGGACACACCTCGGTGTAACTGCTCGGTATTGAGCCTGGGTTTTTACACCGATGAGCCAATACCGAGCAGTGGCCTCGGTTTCGGTCGATACTCGGTGTTGATCCTGGTATCGATCGATGCTTCTTCAGTGGATACCGAGGTCACTCCTCGGTATCTTTGCTCCGTATTAAGGACTTTTTCCCCCGGGATCTTCCTGCGGTAATACCGAGCTGTTACACCGAGCAGTGGCATCGGTGTAATCCCCTAAAGTACCGATGTCACTCCTCGGTGTCGATCGATACTCTGTGTTACGCCTGGTATCGATCGATGCTCGGTGTGGTCTCTGTCTCCTTTCCTCGGGTCTCGAATCTCCTCGTTTAACACCTGAAATACGATCCAAAACATGCAAGAACTCTCTAGGACTAAATGTGGACACACTAGACTCCTAAAATGACTAAAATGCTACAAAGATATCATGAACTACATGTAAATGACTCGAAACCTATATGAAACGGATGCTAGAATGATGCAAAATATGATGATATCAATTCCCCCAAACTTACTTCTTTGCTTGTCCTCAAGCAAAAGCATCACTAAAAGAGTTCAAGTCCAAGTGCAAACTCTAAAGTATGATCAAACATGTCTACTCAAAAGGGGTTAGCCATGCTCATCCTTACATGAACCAAGCTCAAATCTCAACCTACACAAGCCTTCAAATCATCCAATCCTTTAACATTTATTAGACTTTTTCCAAGTGAATCATGCTTATGCAAGGCAAGTGAATGCATTTGGCTAGGGTAGAGGTTTCGAGATAAAGGTGATCTCGATACAAGTGACGGTTTCCGAGCGAGGGTTTCTCTCAAAAGGAATCAACTAATGCAAAATGCTAAGAGTAAAGCCCAATAGATGCATACAAGGTTGACTTCCATCTACCCAAATGTCCCAATCGAACTTGACTCCTAATCTCTAAACCCCAATGAAGATCCTCCTAAGCTACCCTTTTTGCAAGGCATTTTGCCTTTAGTACTCATATCACCTTACTTTCTTCTCTCTTTAAACACCTAGGGAATTTCCTTCTTCACCAAACGGTTTGGCTTTCAACATTTTTCTTTTCTTAGCTCTTCTTTGGTTTTCTCTAGTCTCTCTTGTTTATTTTCTTTGCTTTAGCCTTTTTGGCTTTCTTTCTTTCTTTTGAAGACTAGAGACTATTTTCTTTTCTTTTTCACTTAGAACTTTTCCCATAAACGAATATAGCCAACCGTTTCAAGCTTTTTGCTTATCCCCTATTCTTTTTCATCCCTTTTTCTCATTCCCGCAATCTCTTCTTTATACCTTGTCCCAAGTTCCCAACCTATCTAGCCTTATCCTATGTCTAACTCATTTATGCCGAGCTAGTTCTACATGGAAGTTTTTCCTTGTCGTTCTAAACTCAACACTTTTTGCCTAGTTGATTCGAAAAAGGCCTCACAATCACTCACAAGTAGCATTTGGCTTGAAAAGAGGTTGGGTTAAGGGAGTGGTTAACCGTTCCAATGATGGGAATCGGCTATTCGGGCTAACAAGAGAGTGGCAAAGCGGATAAGATAGCCCAAATATGTATGTGGTAACCATGCATTCACTATGCAATGCACAAGCATGATAATTACAATGTCGAATTATGGTTATCACTTAAGTAGGAATGGACTCAAATCAACTTGCTTTGGCTAAGAACTAAGTAATGAGACATGAAATCCAAACATGGTTCGACCTTAATTTCGCACACGAGATCTAGAGCATAGGACTTAAACTCTTAAAGCAATACTTCGCAAAGGGGAATCATTCTAGCTCCTAATGCGCATGCAATGCATTGTCTACGTGCTATGTATTCTAGACTCAATCCTATATGAAGTGCAAATGCATCCTAAATGACTTCTTTTTGTCTTTTCATTTTCAAAATTTTTCAAATTTGTTTGGTTTTTCTATGCCTTAGATGAATGCATGAGACTCAAGATGAAAATATAAAATAAGACAAAAACAAATGTTATTAGATACCGGTCCCTCCCCCAAACTTAAATCACACCGTCTCGGTGTGAAATAAACCTAAGGAAAGGACCAAAAACAAGAGATAGCTATACAATGCAAGACTTAAAAGAAAATATATACAAGAGTTTTGGATTCGTACCTAGAAGCTTGGAGATGGGGATGTAGACCCCATTGAGTAAGATGGATTACTTGAGACGGGAGACGGAGACCGCATCGCTCTCCTCTTTGTCGCCCTTTCTTGTCGGGCCGTGGGACGGTTTGAGCTAATGCCGAGCTCCCAATCCTCTCCTCGAGGCGCGAGGTTAGCGTCCGTGACCACATCTCTACCTTCACCGGCTCTTGATGAGCTCGCTCCACAACCTCCGTCTTTCAACTCATTGATGGTTCGACCCATGGCTTTCACCGTCTTCTTCAAAGACTTGATCGTTTTGACCATCTTCTTCATGTTTTTATCTTGCCACTTGAACAACCGTTGGAGGAGAGGAGTTTGGTGGTGAGCGTGCCTTGTGGCTTGGCTAGTGATAGCCCCATCATAGGGATCAAAGTGGTAGCGCTCACTACCGTAGACGGTCTCGGGTGATGCCTCATAGGCTTCTCCCTCGTCGATGTCGATTGGCTCCTCGACGGCGGTTCTCCGTTGTGTTTTCTTACGGAACGCTTGCATAGGTGGGTCGACGGTGGAGTTGTAGAGGCACTCTTGTGGAGGGATGAACATGACGTTCCTTGGGTCCCGAAAATTTGTGATTGCGGGATTTGGTAAAAGGACTTGTGCCACGGATGACTAGGTGAGTTGGAGGTTGTAAGCCATCTTTCCTTCGATGTGTCCCTTGAAGAACTTAACCTTGGAAAGGTAGGCCATATCCAAGGACTTCCAATCATATTGCCCAAGGGCTACTTTGATCCCCTTTGCCATGACAATTGGAGTTATCACCCAACCGAGGCAAATCGCCGCCTTCTTCGATTTTGTCTTCCAAGCCCAATCCCGGTAATGGAACAAGTGTCTCACCAAGAGCGTTGCGAGACAAGGAATTCTCTCTGGCCCCTCGAATGCATTACCGTTTGCGAGAACGGGTAGGATAGGCTTTAGACCAAGCCCCAACAATTCCATCTCCTCCGTAGTTACCGTGTCAATCTCTACCTTGTGGTAGAAATTGTGGACCAACGCCTTGTGCGCATACCGGATTGCCGGGTGCCTTATGCATGCACTCTTAGAGTCACCGGCTCTAAACTCCCCGCTTGCAATTGTTGCCCAAAGATTTCGGAGCTCATTTGCCGGGTAGTCAAAGTATTGCCCGCCATAAGTACCTTCTTCTCTAAATCCGAATATCTCGCAAAGCTCGTGGAAGTTGACGCTGTATGATGTTCCCTCGAGATCGAACTTTAGAATCCTAAATCCGGAGTTTCCATGCTCCGTGTCGTAGAACTTAGCTCGTAGGGTGGATAGGAACTTGGCGGTGAGTGCCTTGGTAGCTTCTTGTTTCATGCTCATGAACTTCCGTAGCCCCATATTCTCAAAGAGAGCCAACACTTCGTCGCTTATACCCAATCTCTCCATTGTCTCCATATCAACAAATTTGCCTTGCTCGGATTTCATTAGGCAAAATTTGTTGAAATAATCATGCTCACTCGGCTTTGTCCGTCCCGGCGCGGGGGCATTCTCTCTCTCGACCTCTTCCTCGGTACTCTTTCCTTTTCCCTTTGCCGCGGCCGTGGGTTTAGCTTTTGCCTTGGCGTTGGCCTTGGCAATCCCTTTTCCTTTTTCCGCGGCCGTAGCTTGGGCAATTCCTTTCCCTTTTGTTGAAACCTTGGCCCGTGCCCGTGTCGATGGAGCTCCCTTGTCCGACATTGTACCTACAAATACGCTTGAAAGTATTCATGAGCATAGGCACAATTTCTTTTCAAATCAACAAGGGATTACCAAAAGATGATCTTAGAGCAATGAACGAAGGCCACAATTTGCACCTAACAAACAAATTATCCCAATTCACAATCCCTAATTCTCAAAATCCCAATTTCTCAAAATCTCAATTTCTCATATGAATCATCAAGTTTAAGCATAGATAAACCATCCCCAAGGTATTTGCACAAATGAATCAGCAGTATCAAACCATATTCAAGCAATGTTTCTTCAAGAACAAAATCATGGTTTTCAAAAATTTAATTGAATAATACCTTGGGGAATTTGGATTAGATGCTTGAAATGATGATAAATCCAAAAAGAGCAGTGAAAATCGAGATTATAGGGCTTTGAATCACCAAATTTGGTTGAGAAAAGAGGGAGATTGGGTAAAATTTTGCTCTAGAATCGCGGAAAGGAGGTGAAGAATGGGGCTATGGTCGCGACAAGAAGAAGGAAGAAGGAGAAGACTTACCTGGGTCGGGTCGGATCCTACCTGGGTTGGGTCCAAATTTTGGAAGAGCATCGACCGATACTCGGTGTCATTTGCTCGGTATCGATCGATACCGAGGACACTCTCGGTATCACTGCTCGGTTTTGATCAATACCGATGACACTCCTCGGTATCTTTGCTCGGTGTTAAGGAAGTTTTTCCCCTGTCAGGATACCGAGCTGTGGTACCGACCTGTGACGTCGGTATTGGTCCCTCGTATAACTCGGCATACCGATTTCACTCCTCGGTGTCGATCGATACTCGGTGTTACACCTGGTATCGATCGACACTCGGTGTCAGCCCTAGGTATCCTCCTTTTTGCCTTTGAACTCCCTATGCAAACTCAACAAAAACATCAAAAAGATCTAGCAAGATAGAAAAATAAGATAAACAAAAAGAAAGTATGTACAATGATAAGCTTGGGGTGTCTCCCAAGAGCACTTTGTTTAACGTCACTAAGTTCGACGTTTGTTACCGTTCTCAAGCTAGAGGGACATCATCGAGGGGGATCGATCCTCTCTTCTCGACGGTTTGATCTGCCTGGTAGGGTTTGAGTCTTTGGCCGTTTGTAATGAAATCTTGGCCCTCTTTGTCAACAAGCACAACGGCCCCATACGGCCTTACTTCCTTAACCTCAAACGGACCCGGCCACCTCGACTTGAGCTTCCCGGGAAAAAGCTTCAACCGGGAATTGAATACCAACACTAGGTCCCCAACCTTGAAGTCCTTGTGCACAATCCTCTTGTCGTGGAATGCTTTGGTCCTCTCCTTGTAGATTCTCGAGCT
>PKML01024410.1:5968-27566 GCA_002933935.1 Eutrema yunnanense | reverse complement strand
CCCCCGGGATCTTCCTGCGGCAATACCGAGCTGTTACACCGAGCAGTGGCATCAGTGTAATCCCCTGAAGTACCGATGTCACTCCTCGGTGTCGATCGATACTCGGTGTTACGCCTGGTATCGATCGATGCTTCTTCAGTGGAGACCGAGGTCACTCCTCGGTATCTTTGCTCCGTATTAAGAACTTTTTCCCCCGGGATCTTCCTGCGGCAATACCGAGCTGTTACACCGAGCAGTGGCATCTGTGTAATCCCCTGAAGTACCGATGTCACTCCTCGGTGTCGATCGATACTCGGTGTTACGCCTGGTATCGATCGATGCTCGGTGTGGTCTCTGTCTCCTTTCCTCGGGTCTCGAATCTCCTCGTTTAACACCTGAAATACGATCCAAAACATGCAAGAAATCTCTATGACTAAATGTAGACACACTAAACTCCTAAAATGACTAAAATGCTTAAAAAGACATCATGAACTACATGCAAATGAATTGAAACCTATATGAAACGGATGCTAGAATGATGCAAAATATGATGATATCAACTGTGTCAATCGATACTCAATGTTCCAGCAAGGTAACTTCTTGTTTTTCCCAATTTTATTATGTTCTTTTGTTTTCTTTCACTGACTCTAGGCTAGATAACACTGGGGACAGTGTTGTTCAAGTCTGGGGGAGGTGTCTGCTGACATTGTGTTTGTTTTTTTTAGAGTCATAAAATAAAATAAAAATTTCGTTTTATTGAGTCAAAACTTGTTGGAGATAATGATCTTGTGCTTGAACCTATTGATTTGATTTTATTTTTGAGTGCACAGTGTTACAGGATCAGTTCTAGATCGACTAATGAAAAATCCAAGGGCTGACCAGTTGACTAGAAAACATCCATGTCTCCAGCAGAGTTCTTCTGAAACCTGAACCAAATTTTTGCACTTCATCAATGTGGTTAGTGTTTTTAGAGCTTGATTCATCATTCATATCTGATAAAGGAACCCATGTGTTTAGAGTTATGGTATCTCTCTCCCCTGTTATAAGTTGATAAATAAGAGCATAAAAGATGAAATGATTTTCTTCTGAGTAGAGGGTTAGAAAAATTTCCAGCGATCCCATTATTCTACTTAAGAGGGAATGATCACACAAAGGATTGGAAGCGAGGCTAGAATTTTCCTATGATGCCATTATTCGCCTACATCCTTTGATACATTGAGAGGGAAGAACCGGGGATTTGGTGGCAAACACCATCAATACTCGCGTCTCACTTGATGTGTATATGCAAAGCTGAAAATATATAAAAAAAAAGAGAACAGAATAAGAAATAAGTCTGGGGGAGAGAAATTGATACAAAAAGTGTGAAAAAGAATCTAGAAGGTTCTTGAATATTCGCTGCAGCGATGAAACTGGCGAGGATGGCTTTATATGAACAATGCTGTGGAATAATGTGTGGAGTCTGGCAAAGCTGCGACTGTCTACGGAGAAGTACATGGTGGTTAGATCAAAAGCTGATCAGGTGACATTTGGGTGCTTGGGAAAATGGTCATTTCGATGGTTCATGAACAGGTGAGTCTCCGCGTTTTCAAACCTCTTTCTCTGTTTAGTCTTCCATTTGCTTGAGGGCAAGCAAATGCTAAGTCTGGGGGAGTTGATATATCATGGTTTTTACCCTGTTGAGACCATGATATAAGTCCTTTTTATAGAGTCTTTCTAGTGTTTTGTAGTATTTTAGAGTCTTTTACAGGTCTTAGCACGTTTAGAGCGTAATTGGAAGTATTGGAGCTTTCTGGAGCAATTTGGAGCAGAAGCTGAAGTCGTGTTGCTGAGTACCTGATTTCACGACAAGCATCGATCGATACCCCCTGGTATCGATCGATACCCCCTGGTATCGATCGATACCCATCGCAGCAAGACATGAATCGCGAGTTTTCCAAGACTTGAAGAATTGCAAAAGCGCCCAGAAGTCTTTAATAATTACAAGAAGGCCCAGAACGTGTGTTAGCTTATAAATAGGGATTTTTACAGCCACTTTTAGGCTATGCTTTATTTTCTAAGCTTTATTTTATATACTTTGGTTTTAGAGAGACAAGTCTGAATCTCCCTTCATCCGAAATCAGATCTCAAAACCTTTTTGATTATTTTATTGATGATTTATTCAGTTATGTTGATTGTTTCATTCTCCATGTCTGAGTAGATCCACTTTAGGTTTAGGGTTTTCTAATAAAGGATTTCTTTGAATGCTAGGTTAATTATCTGTTTAGGATTCACTATCTGAATTAGTTCTTCACCATAGGTTGTGTTCAAAGCTAATTCTAGGTTCACGAATATGGAACTTAGATCTTAGGATAATTGGTTAGGCACGACAGTGCGATTAATTACCTGATAGAACCTAGGTAAGCAAATTGATTATTCGCAAAGAGATTTGGTTTAATTGATTTGTGAACATATCAAACCAGATATTAAAGCTGATTTAGACTTTATGATTCGCAAAGAGATTTGGAATTCCTTGGATTTAGATTTAGATAATTCTCGCAACGACAGTTGGTTAATTATATCTTAGTGATTTGAGTTCAAGAACAGCGCTAAATCTGAATCCTGATTAGTTAGTTTATCTGCATTCATTGATTTCCTGAGAAAAACCCTGAGCCTATATTTTTCCAATTGAATACAACTCTTTTAATTTCTGCACTGCTTTCAATTACATCTGTTTGGCTTAGCTTAATTCTTATCTATATAATCTATTGCGCGTTTCTCTGAGTCTTTTGTGGTTCGACCCCTAGCTATACTATAACAACTGCTTTAATACTTTTAGGGTATTAATTTGAGCATATCAATAGTTTCTACCATCATAAGGTTCTAATTCAAACAATCTCTATGCGGCTTATTTTATTCCGAATTGGGTATCTCCGTAAACCCTACAAGCACCAAGAAAAGCTCCCCAAACACCAGAACTCGGCTCCATTGGCATCTCTTTGATCAATCCATAAGCATCCTGAAGAAGCCTGGATCGACCCATAATATCAACCATACATGAGTAGTGATCTAACCTCGGCTCAATTCTGTATCTTTTCGACATCGTTTCGAAATAATGATTCCCTTCTTCGACAAGACCCGAGTGACTACAAGCATTCAACAAGTGAGTGCAGGTTACATGATAAGGACTAATACCATAGTGAACCATGAGCTCAAAATGCTTGAGTGCGTCTCTTACATACCCATGAGTGGCATAAGCAGCAAGCATTGCTGTTCACGCCATGCTATATGGAGAAGTAATCTCCACAAAAACCGAAGACGAATCCTCCAACCTCCCCAGTTTTGCATACAAGTCTAGTAACGTCGTCGTTATACACTTGTTTGCAATGAACCCACAAAACATAGTCAGCCCGTGAATTCCTTGTGCCAATTTTGATACTCCAATGGCTTCACAGACACGGAGAACAACTAGTAAAGTGGCTTGATCAGGCTTATGCCCAAACCTTCTGCTCATGTTGAAGTAAGCCATACCGTCTTCAGCTATACCGTTTGGGACATAGACCAGATAAATAGGTTTTTCTCCTCCATCATCATGCCGTGCAGGTCGTCTAGTTTTAGTTTGGACCGAAGATGTAAAGTAGTAGCTAGCAAAGTTGGATGTTTCTTCATTAATGCTATGTGCGACAATAGAACCCTCGACTCTTGCAAGATTTTTCACCTTCTTCTTTAGGTGGAACATATATCGCTCAAAAGGATACATCCATCGATATTGAACTGGCCCACCAAGTGATGCTTTTCTAGGGAGATGAATAGGAAGATGTTCCATAACATCGAAAAAGGCTGGTGGAAATATTTTCTCGATGTTGCAAAGGAGAACCGGTATCTTTTTCTCCAGGTTTCGGATACCGTCTGCTGTAAATGATCTCGTGCATAGATCCCGAAAGAAAGCATCGATCCCTGCATAAATGATAAAAAAAAATAGTAAAATTAAGATAATATATATCGTACTAAATAGAATTTTGTTAATGTACTTGAAATAGCTTCGTGGACGTTTCTAGGTAAAAGACCGGCAGAGGCAAATGGAAGGAGGCGTTGCATAACAACATGACAATCATGACTCTTCATCCCATAAAACTTCCCTTCTCCAATATTAACGCAATTACGAAAGTTAGATGCGTATCCGTCTGGGAATATGACACTATGCGTAATCCAGTAAATAAACTCCTCATTTGAAGGCTCATCCAAACGAAAAGCGGGAGACAGTGATTTTCCGTTCGCCATTACATGGAGGTCCTTCCGTGAACAAATATCTGGCAAGTCCAATATGGTCTTCAAATTATCTTTCGTCTTCCCTTGCACAATTATAACATTATTCATGATGTTGTCGGAAAAAAAAAATCAATGTGCATGACATCTAGATTATGGCGCAGCAGATGGTTCTTCCAATATGGCAAATCCCAAAAAAAAAATACTCAGACGTCAATATAGAAGTAGAAGATAAAATCGTTGTCTTCAAATTTTTTTAAGGGAGTAAAGGTTTTTTTTATTTAATTATTTAGATTGCTATAAAGATATTTATAAGATTTAATTAAGGTTAGTTTTATCATTATACTAGATTAACTACTTAAGTACTAGGTTTAATCCGCGCTACAGCGCGGAGCAAAGTTTTTTTATTTTGAATTTAGTGAATTTTTTAAAAAAGTTTCTTCAATTTGTTATAAACATTACATGATTATAGTATATTGCATTTTTTGCAGAATGTAAATATGATTTGAGCAGTTATAGATTTTGTTGGTTTTATATCAATTGAAAATAAATTGTTATTAATTTATTATGTGAATTTGATTATTTTAAGCTAAAAATTGTGAAAGTGAAATGTTGTTAAAATATATCTACATTAATTTTATATTAATGTGTTATTTTTTAAAATTGGAAGTTATGAAAATGAAAGGTTGTTCCGATTTTATTAACATCTCTAAAGATGGTAGTGAGACCCTAGAGATCATGTATTCATTCCTTTCTCGTAAAAGTTCACCAAATGTCTCTAATGAACCTTATATTAGCATTGCACATATTTTCTTTTTTATAATATAGATATTAATTTTACAAAGCAAAATAAGAGATAAGGGGAAAAACAAATATTATCGATAATTAAAAAAAAAATAGTACCCATAAAATTTGAGATGACAGAAGTGATGCGTTATGAAGGAGATGTAATGCTCTGGTTTTTTTTTTTTATGTTTGTTGAGCTTTCGTGCTCTGTTCTTTAGATTTGTGTTTTCGTCCATTTATTGGGCTCATGTGTATGTTTCGGCCTTAGGGCATATCTTTATTTTGCTCTTTTGAGTTTTTAATAGTAATCTATTCAATGAAAAAAAAAATTTGAGAAAGGCAAAGTGCCATAACCTGAGAAAATATATTTGTTTTCCAAATCCTATAGCTTTATAAGTAGGTTTCTGAATCTAATAAATTTCGATTACATATTTTTTTGATTTTCAATATTATTTTGCTTATTGAAAAAGAAATTGGTGTATTTTTATTTCGGAACCGGATCTTATCAATTAGAGTATCTCAAAGAATTCTTGGTTGATGAATGTAGCTCTTGGGAGATGGTTGTTGTGGAAGTATGCAGCATAGTTATTATTTCTCATTGCCAACATTGATAGTGTTGCTGAAATGTGTTGCATAAAGGTACAGAGAAAAAAAAAGTTATACAGAAGAAATACTTAAAAACACAGAATCTAAGGCATTTTGATACTTTAGGAAAGAATCATACGCATTTAGGAATGCCTTCGTAAAACCAGTTTTTAAAGTAATTACCTCATCTGTCATAGGATTTTCCGGATTCTCTAGTTTAGTAAACCATGATGCTGATACAGATTTTCCATCAATTATGATTATGCATTTATTAGTTGAAACCAGTTAGTAACACCTAAGAATTTCTTATTATCGATGTATAAGTTTTAAAGATGTACCAACCTTTGTCCTTTTTTTCTTCCAATCAAACAATCTTGTAATCTTTTTTCATATCAGGTGTGAGGAAAGGATCTAATAATGGATTTAACACCGGAGTTATCTTTAACGCCGGGTTTTTTAGAGCACGGTATGGAGTCTTGCTAGCGTTAGATACTTTGACTTCGCGAGCTGTCCGTCTTAAGAAAACGTTCCCAGTCTGATTTGAAGTTTCTGTCTTCATCCTTTTCTTAGCATTTTCCACAGCGTCATCCTCTTTCTTGGTTTCATCTTGTTTTTTTTTTGTAACACCAGCCTTCTTCTTTGATGCTTCCACCTTATGTGCCTTATCACGTTTCTGGTAGATAAGAACATGTGGTTGCCAGCGTCCTTTCTCACACTTAGAAAGTACTTCATTCCAGCCATCGATCACCTGAATATATTACATAAAATGAGTGGGAATAGTGTATCTGACTTCAAAGTCAAAAGTGTATTTCAAATAGTCTTATTACCTTCACGTTTTTGTCATCGTACATGATCCATTGATCGCGTAACCCGTGGTCATGTCTATATGCAAAGCATTGATAATGCTCTCCATAATAACAAACCTGAATTTGCAGAGAAATAGCAAAAAAATCAACGTCCAGACAGAAAACATAAATTAAGTTCGAAAACACGTACTTTATTAAATTACAACACGTACCATGGAAGCTAAGCTATATGTAGTTTTAGGCTCCAGACCTCGGTACATGATGTTGATGTCAATCTCGGTTTTCAATAGTGCAAGAGTAGCTGCTATGACTTCTACAATCTCTTTGTTGTTTTGCCAACCTAAAACTGCCAGCCACAATATAAATAGAGCGTTAAGACACATATAGCAGTGGTCTAAAATAGGTTTCCAATCATCAGACTCCTAAAAAAAGGGTTTTACCTGTAGTAAAAATATGTGAGGGAGTACTGAGAAATTTGTGTACATGGTTGCGTTTCCCACAACCACCAGCTTCAATATCACATGATAGTGGATCGTCTGTACCCACAAGATCCAGAAGTTCTTCGAATGATTTCTTAGCGTGTTTAACCTATTAATAATAAAGTGGGGTGATATATCATGGTTTTTACCCCGTTTAAGCCATGATATAAGTCCGTTTTATCGAGTCTTTATTCTATTATAGAGTCTTTTAGAGTCTTTTATAGGTTTTAACATGTTTGGAGCATAATTGGAGATATTGGAGCGAAATGGAATTGAAGAGACTAAGTACCCGATTTGAAGTCACGAGCATCGATCGATACCCCCTGGTATCGATCGACACCCATCGCAGCAGACACAGATCGCGACTTATTGAAGATTTAAAGAATTGCAGATTGCCCCAAAAGTCTTTAATATTTACAAGAAAGCCCCGAACGTGTTTAGGTTATTTAATAGGATTTTACAGCCACTTTGATGGCTAAGCTTTATTCTACTTTGATTCTACTTTGGTTTTTGGAGAGACAACTCTGAACTCCTGTTTTCTATTATTTTCTTTGATGATCTATTCAATCATGTTGCTTTCAATCTCCATGTCTGAGTAGATCCACTTTAGGTTCAGGGTTCTCATAAGGGTTTTCTCTGAATGCTAGGTTGATTAGTTTATTAGGATTCACCGTCTGAATTAGTTCTTCGCTTAGGTTGTGTTCAAGGCTTATTCTAGATTAGCTACCTAGAATATAGATCTTAGGATAATTGATTAGGCACAACAGTGCGATTAATTACCTGATAGAACCTAAGGTGAGCAAATTGATTATTCGCAAAGAGATTTGGTTTAATTGATTTGTGAACATATCAAACCTGAAATTAAAGATGATTTATTCTTAGGAATTTGCAAAGAGATTTGGGATTCTGAAGTTTAGATTTAGATAATTCTCGCAACGACAGTTGGTTAATTATACTTTAGTGATTTGAGTTCAATAACCGCGCTAAATCTGAATCCTGTTAATTAGTTTATCTGCATTCATTGATTTCCTGAGAAATACCCTGAATCTATTTTTCTTCCATCGAATTTACAACTCTTTACAGTTAATTACTTTTGTTTCCTTTGATTTGCTTAGCTTGATTCGATACTATACAATCTATTATGTGATTTCTGTGAGTCCTTGTGTTCGACCCCTACATATACTGCAACTACTGCTTAGTACTTATATGGTATTAATTTGAGCATATCAAATTTGGCGCCGTTGCCGGGGACTCAATTTCGCCATTAGATTTTAGCTTAAAATCTCGTCTAAATCGTTGAGTATCGATCGACACCCTAGTGGTATCGATTGATACCCATCGTGAATTTCAGTTACTTACGCTCTTGACTTTTGTGTTTCAGGTGCATGCCTCTTCGAGAAACCAGAAGGAACAAGAACACTCCGCTAGTTGATCTGTCAAACGAGCAGCTAGCAAATTTGGAACGTGCAAACAATAAAGCAAAGAGACCAGCAGAGATGAACAATCCAATTATTTTGATTCAGGATGCTGTTGGAGCTTTGAGAGACCAAGAGGGTCAATTGTACAATGAGAGAGGGCAGCGACTTGATGAAGCTGGAAATATCATTGTCCCTGCAACTGTTGTGAATGCAGGGAACGCTGTGATTAATCGCGGTAGAACGATTGGTGAATACAACAGGCCTGGTCATTTTTATGCCAATCGATCAGCGATTCGCCCTCCACCATTTCAGAGGAATGACTTTGAGCTGAAACCTGCATACTACACTCGTGTGGGTCAGCATCTTTTTCATGGTCTTTCTCATGAACACCCTATGGATCACATTGAGAGGTTTGAGGATTTGGTTACAAGCATCAAGTGCCATGGAGTATCCTATGATTACCTTTTCTATAAGTTCTTCCCATACTCTCTTGGTGGAGATGCCACTTACTGGCTGAAGCAATTACCAGCTGGGTCACTGACTACTTGGGTTGAGATCAAGATTGCGTTCCTTGATAACTTCTATGATGATGCGAGATTCGAAGAGCTCAGGAACAAGATTTCTCAGTTTTCTCAGGGTCCGACAGAGGCACTCAAGGCCGCTTGGATTCGTTTCAGGTCATATCAGAGAGATTGTCTGCACCATGGTTCACTCAGGTTCATCTGCTGGGTACTTTCTACAGAGGGATTGATTGGAGGTATCAGATGTCCTTAGATGCTGCGAGCAATGGAAATTTCTACACGAGATATCCTGACGATGCCTATGTGCTTATTGAAAACTTGGTTTCTAGCAATAGTACCAAGAATGCAGACATGGAGCGCAGGAAGCAAGCTGGTAACTTGGAATGTAAACAGATTTTTGAGGTGAATGTTAAGTTAGATTCAATGCACAATTTGTTGCTGGGCAAGCAGCAGAAGGCTTTTCATTTTGCTGAAAAAGATGGAGCGGAATATGTTAATTACATTGATGGAGTAGGATCTCAGGATCAAAAGTATCAACTCCCATCCACACCACCCAGAACTTCTGAGAGCAAGATTGAATCTATGTTTGAACGACTTCTTCAAGGACAGCAGAAGCTAACTGTGGAATTCAATGGGAAGATCGATGTCATGTACAACGATCTGAGTGGAAGGATCGACGCCATTAATATTCAGCAGAAAATGCTGGAAACTCAGGTAGCTCAGACTGCAGCAACTGTCAAGGAACTAATGGTTCATTCACAGAACGAAGAGATTTTGGAAATCACCTCTGTATCGACTGATACCATCTTGTATCGATCGATACCCATTCAACCATCTGTAAAGGACGTCTCAAAGGAACAAGCATCGATCGACACCCCCCCTGTATCGATCGATGCCAACCCAGATACTGCGAAGGAACCGTGCACGAGTGTTGACAGACTTCGCAAGCCCAAGAAGCTGAATCCTATCCCTCAACACCTCATAGATCCTATTTCTCCAAAGCAGCTCCGTGGCTTTGAGAAGATGGTACGAAGAATTCCACTCACACATACTTTTAAAGAAGCCCTAGAGTGCCGCCCTCTGCTGAGTCACTTCCGAGACTGCAGAGAAACTGAGGAAGAGATTAAGGCACTTTTCGCCAAGGTCAGAAGTCCACCGCCTCCACTGAAGCGGTTGACTAAGAGGGAAGACCCATGGATATTATCAGTTCCATGTCATATCTCTGGTGTTGAATTCAAAGAGTCTCTCGTTGACTCAGGTGCTAGCGTCAATGTCATGTCAAGGGCAATTGCAGAAGGATTGGGAGCTGATATTCGACCTCCAAAGGAATCTATCACATACGCAGACTGTTCCACCTCACTTCCCTATGGCACAATCCCTGATTTGCTGGTTAACGTAGGAGATTGCCTGGTTCCTACTGATTTTCAGGTTGTGGAGATGAGTGCACATTCTCGTACGCATTTGATCCTTAGAAGACCATTCATGGCTACGGTTGGTGCCATCATGGACACACCCAGCAAGCACATCTCGTTCTCATACATTGACAAGGAGGTGTACTACAAAGCCATCCCTAGAGGAACTCCCACACATATATCTTGCATAACCGTTGTTCCAGATGAGACATTGGTAATTGATCTTTTGAAATAGCCTCCTGACGAGCCAACTGTCACAGACATTCTAGATAGACCTTCTGTCATCACCAAGAAAAACGTCAAAACAACTAAGGCAAAGAAGAAGGTGAAGAGCAAATGAGTACAAAGCGTTCCCCATGTGACCTTAACTCCTCCGAAGTGCGATGAAAATTCAATTGAATATAAGGTGAAGTGCAAGGGAACCTCGAAACCATTCTCTAAGGCTAGAGTTATCCTCACTTCGGAGCTGAAAGAGAAAGGACATGAGTTTGTGGAGAGCATGATGAGCAAAACTCTGAAGCTGGCAATGTCAAATTATGGAACTTGTTTCGGCGCAAGTTCTCACTCTTCTCCTGACTGAACGGTCGTGAAGTCAAGCTCGTGACGTAAAACAAGCGCTTGGTGGGAGGCAACCCACTGGTAAGTCTGTACATAAGTCTTTTATTTTTGTTTTTATTTTTGGTTTTGTGTCTTGTGTCTTAACGTGAAGCAGATTAAGCACAGAGTATCGATCGACACCTCTCAATATCGATCGATACCACGCGGAGAAAATGAGGAATTGTCAATAAATATCGATCGATACCATCTTGTATCGATCGATACCATCTTGTATCGATCGATACCGTGCGGGAAGGTAAGTTCTCTTTCAAAACCCTCGGGTTTCTCTTTCTCCTCCTTCTTCTCCATCGATCGATACCGCCTCCATCTCTTTCTCAAATCGCATCTTTCACATTTCTTCACCGATTTTGGTGATTCAAGCGCCTAGATTCATTGGATTTTCATCCTCTATCCGTTTCTAGCACTTATTTCTCAATCCAGCAAAGGTATGATCTCTAAATTCAACATTTTATGTCTGATTTTTGGGTTTAAGGTTTGTGCGATTCCACTCTTTAGCACCTGTTTTTCTTGACAAATGTCATTTACTGAGATGCTCTAGACTAGTTTCGCACCTTGCCTTATATTCAAATGCCCTTAATTTCTACTTTTAGATGATTTTGATTCTGGAGATGCGATGAAACTGAATTTTGCTAAGGTATCGATCGATACCCTTTGGTATCGATCGATACCACTCGTGTATGTCGATCAGATTTTGATGTGATTGCTGAGAGATGTTGGATTTATGCTGTACCTTTTTGTCTTTGTTTGCAGATGGCATCTAAGTTGAAACGAGCAAGAACCACAGATGCATCGAGCTCTAACCCATCTGCTACGAATATTCCTGCAGCCCCACGCAGAAGTCCTTGGCCTAAGCTGAACGAGAAGGCCATGATCCCTTGTCACCACGATTGGGATGGACAGGAGAAGGCGTATGCCTTGAGTGATGACACCGCGTTCAGACCCATTTCTGAGGAGTGGGACGACTTCGACACGATGTACTATAACGCGTGGTTGGGTGTTACCATCGAGCCCACCAGGTTTGTCGATGGACTTTCTTTGCATCAGCTGGGTCTCGACACGGATTTGGCTCGTATGCTTGGGCAGATTGGTTTTGGTCACATGGCTACACAGCAGCATGACCTCTACCCAGACTTGGTTCGTCAGTTTATGGCGACAGCTCGCATTAGCTATTCAAACGAGGTTCTGCGAGACGCACAGGGTGGTAGCCTGTCATTCATGGCTCGCGGAGTGAGGTAAAGGATCTCATTCCCTGATCTCTGTGATCTCTATGGGTTTCGGAGGGATCGCAGGAGGGTTGCTCTTCCAGCTGCCCATCCCGATATGCGTGGATTTTGGGCATGGTTTGGGAACGGTGTCTACGACTCTAAGACGTCCACTCAGATGGACATACGACATCCGGTCCTGCGTTGTTTTGTTAGGATCCTGAGCACTACTCTCATGTGCAAGATGGAGCCTAACAAGATGAGAGTGTCTGAGCTTCTGCTTCTATTTCTGGTTGTCAGGAACGTCATCCCTGAGCAAGATTTTGATTGGCCTGAGCTTGAGGATGTTAACCTTGGAGCTGTTTTTGCGCATCATCTGGTCTCTCTAAAGACCAAACCATTCACGGGGACGAACACGAAGAAGGAGTCAGTTGGTAGTCTGCTCACTCCTATCTTCCAGCACCTCGGGATCAGTACTACGAGCTGCTCGATAGTCACTACGTGTCGATACATGGATGAGGCTCATCTGCGGAACCTTAAGTGGTTGAAGCCCGGGAGGAAGTGGATTCTTAATAGATCTGATGGGAGCTTTCTAGTGCAGCTACCTGACAGAGATCTGACAGACATATCTGAGGATCCTGCTTTGCTTCGTTTTGAGCCTCCTGCAGACCTGTTGACTTCGATTCCTGCGACTAGACGAGAGGTTCGTCCACTTGCTGCTGACATCCCATCCACTTCACGTCAGGGAGGACGTACACAGGCTGCATCGTGCCCCCTATCCCTGCACCATCATTTCCGTCTGATTCAGAACTTCCGTTGGAGCCAGCCGCCTTCCAGAAGGTGATGATAGAGAGCATGCGGAGCATCTGGACTGCGATTTCCTGATGCCGCTGCATGACTACCACGGACGATGGTCCTTCGCCTCAACCTGTTGATCCTGCTACTGCTGACCATGAGAGTGATTCTGAAGAGACGCAGAATTAGTCTTCTCTATCTTCACGTTTGTATTTTTCTTTCTTTTTCTTTTATTTTTTCTTTTTGTTGAACTTATGTCAGCTTTGTTTTTGCATTTGAACCCATGGATTTATGCTGGATTATCTTGTTGCTATTAACCTGTTTTTGAGTGTTCCTAACAGTGCTAACTTCTAACACTTTGGATCATTTTCCCTGGGTTAAGCAACTCGTTACCATTGATTTGAAACCAGTGTGTCGACATATGTCTGGTGTCGATCGATACCAGGGGGTATCAATCGACACTCATCACCTTCACAGGTAAGATTTTTTGATTTTTACAATCCACTTGGTTCATTTGTTTTCCTTCACCAACTCTAGGCTAGATAACACTGGGGACAGTGTTGTTCAAGTCTAGGGGAAGTAGTCGCTGACTTTGTTTTTGTTTTTCTTAGAGTCAGTCCGTTTTTGAGTCATTCGCTGTTTTATTGAGTCAAAATTTTGTCTGAGACTGTGATCTTTTTCTTGAATCTTTTGATCTGACCTTGCTTCTGAGTGACCATTGTTACAGAATCAGCTCTAGATCGACTAATGAAAAATCCAAAGGCTGACCAGTTAACCAGAAGACACTCATGTTTCCAGCAAAGTTCCTTAAAGCCTGAGCCAAATTTTTGCACTTCATCAACGTGGTTAGTACTCATAGAGCTTGATTCCTCATTCATATCTGATAAAGGAACCCATATGTGTTTAAAGTGATGGTATTTCTCTCCCTGTTACAAGTTAATGAATAAGATGCATTAAAAGATGAAATGATTTTCTTCTGAGTAGAGGGTTACGAAAATTTCCAGCGATCCCATTATTCTACTCGAGAGGGAATGATCACACAAAGGATTGGAAGCGAGGCTAGGATTTTCCTATGATGCCATTATTCGCCTACGCATTTGATACGTTGAGAGGGAAGAACCAGAGATTCGGTGGCTAACACCATCAATACTCGCGTCTCATACCTTGATTTGTATATGCAAAGCTAAAAATAAAAGAGAGAACACAATAAGAAATAAGTCTGGGGGAGAGAAATAATACCAAAAAGTGTGAAAAAGGGTGGTTCCTTGTCATGATATTATATGGGAAAGAATCTAGAAGGCTCTTAGTGCTAATCACAGCGATGGAACTGGCGAGGATGGCTTGATTGAACAATGCTATGAAATAATGTGTGTAGTCTGGAAAGCTGTGAATGTCTACGGAGAAGTACATGGTGGTTAGATCAAAAAGCTAGTTAGGTGACATTTGGATGTTTGGAAAATTGGTCATTGCAATATTTCAAGAACATGTGAGTCTCTACGTTTTCAAACCTCTTTCTCTAGCTTAGTCTTCTATTTGCTTGAGGGCAAGCAAAGGCTAAGTCTGGGGGAGTTGATATATCATAATTTTTACCCCGTTTAAGCCATGATATAAGTCCGTTTTATCGAGTCTTTATTCAATTATAGAGTCTTTTACAAGTTTTAGCATGTTTGGAGCATAATTGGAGATATTGGAGCTTTTAGGAGCATTATGGAGCGAAATAGAATTGAAGAGACTAAGTACCCGATTTAAAGTCACGAGCATCGATCGATACCCCCTGGTATCGATCGACACCCATCGCAGCAGACACAGATCGCGACTTATTGGAGATTTAAAGAATTGCATATTGCCCCATAAGTCTTTAATATTTACAAGAAAGCCCAGAACGTGTTTAGGTTATTTAATAGGATTTTACAGCCACTTTGATGGCTAAGCTTTATTCTACTTTGATTATACTTTGGTTTTTGGAGAGACAACTCTGAACTCATGTTTTCTATTATTTTCTTTGATGATCTATTCAATCATGTTGCTTTCAATCTCCATGTCTGAGTAGATCCACTTTAGGTTCAGGGTTCTCATAAGGGTTTTCTCTGAATGCTAGGTTGATTAGTTTATTAGGATTCACCATCTGAATTAGTTATTCGCTTAGGTTGTGTTCAAGGCTTGGTCTAGATTAGCTACCTAGAATATAGATCTAAGGATAATTGATTAGGCACGACAGTGCGATTAATTACCTGATGAAACCTAAGGTGAGCAAATTTATTATTCGCAAAGAGATTTGGTTTAATTGATTTGTGAACATATCATACCTGAAATTAAAGCTGATTTCTTTTTAGGAATTTGAAAAGAGATTTGGGATTCTGAAGTTTAGATTTAGATAATTCTCGCAACGACAGTTGGTTAATTATACTTTAGTGATTTGAGTTCAAGAACCGCGCTAAATCTGAATCTTGTTAATTAGTTTATCTGCATTCATTGATTTCCTGAGAAATACCCTGAATCTATATTTCTTTCATCGAATTTACAACTCTTTACTGTTTATTGCTTTTGTTTCATCTGATTTGCTTAACTTGATTCGATACTATACAGTCTATTGTGTGATTTCTGTGAGTCCTTGTGTTCGACCCCTACACTTACTACAACTAATGCTTTAGTACTTTTAGGGTATTAATTTGAGCATATCATGGGGCAAAACCACAGTTAATTACCCAATAAAATACGTGAAAAACCAAGTCTATTGAACACTCATATGACACCTTCATGGTCTGCAGGGCAATAGTGTTGATGTAATGGAAAACGGAAGTGAACATAAAACGCCTAGACTTCAGCTCACATCTGTCACAAATCATTTGCTCTAAAATATCCATTCCAAATAGAGAATGGATAATACATGTGCGGGTGGCACAGTCCCATGAACCCGTACAGTTTCTCTCCAAAGATTTTGGTTCAGACACGCTTGAGCTCGGAGCAAATGAGTCATGATAGCATTTGAAAATGAAATCCATTACTTCTAAAGCATCGTTCATCTGAGTTTGTCCACCATATGACGCACAAGTTTAGGCTACTTGATATAAACAAAAGCTTCCTCTACTCTATATTATGATAAACATTTAAAACCGGAAATCAATACTTTTTACCTTTTTGAAGAAAGTTGGCCTCAAACTACGCAAAGCAATCTTGAGAGATGAAGGATCCACATGTTCTTTTTGTGTTTTGCTCGAACCAGCGTCTAAAGCAGTGAAAATTCCATGCAATGAGAAGACAACACAAGGATCTCCCACGTGAAGGTGGTCTATTGTTGAACTCTGCAAGAACTCAGCTTGAAACATCTCCAGATTCCATAGAGACTTATATCCAAAAAAAAAATATATATAGCATTCAGCAAATAGAAATATTTGACATTGATACCCAATCGGTTTATGATATGAAGGCTACATGTATGATAACATTCAAAAAGCAATTGTATTGACCAGCTTCATTCTGAAGACATGTGCCCAATATGGTATTAACAGGCTCTGATGGATTCTGGATTGGAACCACAGGGTCTTCTTCCATCTGCAAACACATAACGGTTTTAGGAATCTTTCATAAACGTTTACGAAGTCTTTACTAAATTGTTTTAAAACACATGTTTAAAAACCCATGAACACATGCGCGAAACATGAGCAAGGTAAAAATTAAAAAAATGCATACGCATCTTTGTGCAAGTCATATACAATTTAAGGTCATTTGAACAATAAATTCGGTTTAAGTTTTTACATGTTGTTGGTCAGCATTCATTTCTTTGAGGGTGTTGAGGATAATTCCATCGGCCATGTTCGTCTGTTCTGGCTGTCATGATGGAGTTTGGGTTTTTCCATCAGGACAAGAGAAAAAACTATCCTGTAATGAAGTTTGATCCTTTGATGGACTCAACAAAGAGGACTGTATCGGAGAAAACACAGGATCTGAACCAGTCTACAAACACATAACCGTTTTAGGATACTTTCATACACCTTTATGTAGACTTTTCTAAATGTTTAAAATACATTTCAAAAACACAGAAAACCTTACCTCAACATGTAAATCATCCTGTGTTTGGGTCAACTCGACTGTTTGGGTTCCGCCATCGGCATGAATTTCATATGTTTGTGTTTCCTATAGATTTTAAAAAAATACAGAAATTGTAACAAGATAGGTTTTAGATGTTTTAAAATTCTATTTTTGCAAAACCAAAAATTGTACCTCAACCATTGAATCGTTCGTTTGATTTATCTCATGTGTTTGATCATAAGGATTTAACTCGCTTTCGAATTGCTTGTCTTCTTCTATCTGCAAACACATAACGGTTTTAGGAACTTTTCAAAAACGTTTAGGAAATTTTTACTAAATATTTAAAATACATGTCAAAAACCCAGAAACCTTACCTCAACAGGTGAATCACCATGTGTATGGGCCAATTCCTCCATTTCAGTCTGTAGGATAGTTGGCGAATTTATAAATGGATAGATATCACCATCTTTGTCTTGATGCTACAAAAAAAAAAAAAGTTAACGGGTAACTTTAGTATGGTTTTCTACAAATTTAGGAAGCTTTCTCGAAAGTTTAGGAAGTTTTTCTTAAATTTTAAGATTGAGAGTTTGAAAGGAAACGAAAACCTCATAACATTACCTGCTCATTCATATTGGGCTGAGGCGGGCTAGAGGAATTGAACTCATCTAAACCATTTGTCTTAGACTGCAAGAACGAAATATGAAAACCCTTATTTCAAAACAGTCTTGTAATGGTTTTCTACATATTTAGGAAACTTTTTCGAAATTTTAAGAAGTCTTTCCTAAATTCTAAGATAGAGAGAGTTTAATATGGTTTTCTACATATTTAGGAAGTTTTCTCCAAGTTTTAAGAAGTCTTTCCTAAATTCTAAGATGGAGAGTTTGAAAGGAAACAAAATCCTCAGAACATTACCTGCTCATTCGTATTGTCCCCAGGCTGGCTACAGATATTTATCTGATCCAAACCATATGTTTGCGAGCTTACGTTTACGTTATGATTCAGATTCCCTTCATCATTTGTTTTTTCTTGACGTGTAGGAGGATTCTCGTTTATTCCCAGCACTTCCTCTATTTTAGTCAAGCGACTATTGATCTTATTGAAACCTTACCCAACTGTCTTGCAGAGATTATTTAACTTCGACATGAGACACTCTTCCGAATCAGATGATGGTCCAGCTGTCTCCGTACGTGTCTGAAAATCGATAAGATGTCAGGTTGACTTGATCCATCGCATCGACAAAATCCAGAGTTCCTCTCATCCAGTCTTTAGAGGTCATCATGTAGCCCTTCTTGACAGCATTAACCATTGTATACAAATCCTCATCGTCACTGTCTTCCAACGAGACATTGTCTTCTGGATCTTCTGGTATTGGAGGTAAAATGCAGTGGACCTTCAGCTGCACAACAGAGAATCAAAAAACACTGCATCATTGAGTGTCTATGAACACTTTTCTAAATTACTATGAATCCTTCCTGGAAATTAGATCAAATATTTCCAAATTAAATCAAATATTAAATCAAATATGAATCCCAAATTGAGAAATCCAGTGAGGTGAACAAGCTACAATACGAAACTAAATCAAAAATTTGACTAATAAAATAAAAAAACTTACATCTCGAACTTTTTCAACGGTCGTAACTTGAACAATCTTTGGATTTGATGTATAAACGTATTTCTCACAGAGGAAAGGGGACAGCAGCCCTTCACTTCTTACTGTGTTGAAGGCAATCTGCAACGAAGGCACAGATTCCAGAATCAACATGTGGAAATCATACGAGAATCCGTGTATATCGTACCAGCTCTTGATCAAATCCGAAGGAACACGCTTATTGATCTGCTCCAGTAGTAGATTAAAAGCGTCTCGACCCCACGGATAATTTATCAGAACACTCCTATTCTGTGCTCTGTCGATTAATTTCTGTGAGAACTTGTACGCCTTGTATTTTTGAAGTAGGAGGCTCTCAATCAAAATCAACATAGCGAGAGAGAACCTCTCCTCAACTGAATCCACGTCTGTTTTACGCAGCACATCAATGAGTTGTTTTGTTTTATGCCCCTTTTCAAAATTTCCCCAATTATACTCACACTGTTCAGATTCTTCTTCTTCTTCTTCTGGATTCCACTCACTACACTTCAAGCATGTCACCATATGAAACTCCCTTATTGAGAATCCCATAGGTTGTGCTCCAAAGTGGAACCACAACTCCTTATTTTTCTTCGTGATTAATGATCTCGTCAGTATCACGTGGAGAAGTTTTCCCGACATGTGCTGTTTCCTTAAACAGAATCTCAGAATTGGTCCCAATAACGTTTGCTTTATCCTCTGGAAGTGTACATCCCCGAGAATTTTTTCGACTATATCGATGTTCTTGAGATTTGCAAACTGGTTTATATCAGGCCCTTGAGTCTGATTTGGCTCACTATTTATGGCAAATTGAAGCTTAGGCAGCGTGATACTTTGACTATATGAACTCATTGTGTGTTCACCTGTCACTACAAGAAAACATCGATTTAGCCACTCCATTTTGCGACCACACTTGTAGTCGCAAACACTTGCGACCAATATGTGACTAATGTGTGACACATTTGAGACTCTCAAAAACTTAGTCGCATATTAGTTGCAATTAGCGAACAAAAACATTAGTTGGAGTTGCAAAATATTCGCCAAAGAACCACGAATTTGCGACTACATTTGTAGACACAAAGACGTAGTCACAAATTAGTCACAATGTTTCCCAAAATAGTTTGTAGTTTTTCGCACAGTTTTATTTTTCAAGATTTTGTGACTTATTTGCGACTACATTTGTAGACACAAAGACGTAGTCACAAATTAGTCACAATGTTTCCCAAAACAATTATCGATGGAGTCACAAAGTAGTCGCTAATTTTGTGACTACTTTGTGACTAACTTAATTTAAATTTTACAAAATTCACATTTTAACAATGTTTGTAAATGTTAAACTATGAATTTAACTTAATAAATCATATATAACATTTACAATTTATTAAACGACGCAAATTTGTAAGATTCATAACTTTTTCATATATCCTCGTTATCTCCACACTTATATCAAACATTAGTATGTAATTAAAGAGTAAATTTATTGATTTGATTTGGAAAACATTTATATTAGCTCTTTTTTAACAAAAACTCTTGTAAATTTTAATATCGTACATATGTTTATTTTATCCCTAAATGTTAAAATTAGCATATATGGTCTACACTATTCATTTAGTGTTTCAGGTCTTGTTTTGCCACTACAATGCCACTGTTATGCGACTACTTTGCCACTAAGATGCGACTCCGTGATTTTTTAAAAGGTTTGCGACTACTTTGTGACTACAAAACAATATTTTAAAAACAATTATCGATGTAGTCACAAAGTAGTCGCTAATTTTGTGACTACTTTGTGACTAACTTGATTTAAATTTTACAAAATTCACATTTTTAACAATGTTTGTGAATGTTAAACTATGAATTTAACTTGATAGATCATATATATCATTTACAATCTATCAAAGTTTTTAAAATTTGTAAGATTCATAACTTTTTCATATATCATAATCATCTCCACACTTATATCAAACATTAGTATGTATTTAAAGAGTAAATTTATTGATTTGATTTGCAAAACATTTATAGTAGTTTTTTTTAACAAAAACTCTTGTAAATTTCAATATCTATGTATGTACATATGTTTATTTTATCCCTAAATGTTAAAATTAGCATATATGGTCTACACTATTCATTTAGTGTTTAGGGTGTTGTTTTGCCACTACAATGCCACTATTATGTAACTACTTTGCCACTAAGATGCGACTTCATGGTTTTTTTAAAGGTTTGCGACTACTTTGTGACTACAAAACAATATTTTTAAAAAAAAATATCGATGGAGTCACAAAATAGTCGCTAATTTTGTGACTACTTTGTGACTACTTTGTGACTAACTTGATTTAAATTTTACAAAATTCACATTTTTAACAATGTTTGTGAATGTTATATTGTACATTTCAAGTAAATAGGCCAATAAACTCACATTCAAATTTGTATATATGCAGAAAAAACTATAACATCAATATTAATTATAAAGAAAATTACTTGAGAAGGCACTTTCTGACTTCTCTATTACAGGATAAGGCACTTTTGTTGCTGGATTTTACCTTCTTACCCTTCTGTAACTTTCACCATTTCACTCATACGCTTTTCTCTCTTTCTCTCTCTCTCTCTTTCTCTTTTTTACTCTCTCGCTTTAAACCACCTTTATTTATCTTATATTTCTTTTTTTTTTACCCATCTCTCTCGCATCTCTCTCTTTTACCCCATCTGATTTATTTTCTATTTTTTTATATTGTGAAAGACATAAAACAATTTATTTGGTAACAATGAATGATAATTTTTTTTCTCTACATTTTAAGATATATTTTGCTATAGTTTTGATTCGGAAAAAACAAAAAATCTAAACATATGAAATCGAGATCGACGTGGACATGAAACCGTGGACAATTATGTGTAGACAAAACCGTGGACGTATTGTTAGTGTGGATGGTCATGTGTGGATGGTCATGTGTGGATGATCATGTGTAGATATAGTTTTTGATATTTACAAGTAGATTTCTTGTTTCACATCAAAACTATAGCAAAATGGATCTTAAAATGTTGGTAAAATAGAATTATCATATATTGTTTCCAAAAAATTGTTTTATGTCTTTCACATTATAAAAAAAA
>PKML01024316.1:385699-410342 GCA_002933935.1 Eutrema yunnanense | reverse complement strand
AGATTACTAAGGTCATTATAAGAGAAAAAATATATATAAAAAAGATACAAGATAATATTGAAGGTTCATCGATTCCTCGAGTAGTGTCGTCGAAGAAGAGGTATTGGTAATCGATCTGCTATGGCGATAACCAGTCCAGGAAGAGGCAATGATCTCCCCCGCCGTAGATGCAACCTCCTCCACCTCTGTCTCCGAAGATGACGCGAGTTAGGAGTATGGTGATTCATCAACCTAACAAGGACGAGAGCTCTGGCTCTTCTAGCGATGATTCGTTTTGAAATAGTAATGATCGCGGATTCAATCTCTTGAATTACAAGGGGCAAGGCTAAAGGGTTCAGACGAGGAAATGAGCAAGAGAGGCGCTTAAGGAGATGAAGAAGAGGATTCTTAATCGAACGGCGACATGCTAGCTTGTTTCAATGGGGCATGCGGCGTCGGGAAAGGAGCATCACCAAGCGGGTCCGGTGAATATGAGTTTAGGTTCGATGGCTAATCATGATCAGTCCCAGCAACCACAAGCGCAAGAAAAACATGTATTTACCAGTGGTGGAATGGATGCATCGTCGTTTATGCTAGGGAACCAATACCATCCGGTTTATGTAACCAGAATGTTGGGGAATCCAGCTTTAGCAGCAGCAACCGGAGGAGGTTACATGTATCCGATGTTGGAGAGTGCTCTAACCCATGGTGGGTTGAACCATGCTTTGTTGCAGTCGAGCCAGATTGGTGGTATTGGTGAGCCAGGCGTTGGTGCTGGTCTATCAGTTATGGGATCTTACTTTAGAGGTCAGAGCCTGCCTAATGCTTATCGTGATTCGGATACCGGGAAATGAGGGAATGGTAAAGATTCGGATGCTGGCAGCTCGTTTCATGGCTACTCAAACTATTCATGGTACGCTCTCGCTGTAACCTCTTGTGTTTTATAGCAAAACATGTGCTCATATTGTGGTTTAAATGTCTTTGGATAAGCATATATTGCATGATTCATAGTAGGAACGTATGTATTTGACTTAATGGATATATATAATGGGTTACGACTTTGTGGTAGTAATCGAAATATCATCTGGCATGATGTCTCTTTAGATCTGTATTTGTTATGAAGAATTTTTTTAAAAAGGTACAAAAAACATTTTAAATAAAAATACACGCGCGTTAACGCAGGGACTCACCTAGTACAAATAAAAAGTTGTGACTAAAAGACACTGTTAGTGGTGAGTTTAGCATTCCCGGTTTAGCTCGATTTGAACCGAGACCGGCATGACTCATCCCGGTTACGATGGCTCGGCCCAAGAAGAAAAAGCCCATGATCGTAGAACCGGCCTCAAAATCCGAGTTAGGCCCATCTCATCACGGCACCGACCTCAAAGCCCAAGAAATGCCCAACTCGTCACAAGAAAGACCGACCTCCGAGATTTACGGAATGTTTCCTGATCTCGGAGGGAATTCGGGAAACTTTCATTTTCCTGAAGAAACTAGGAAAATAAAGTTTTTCCGTTCGAAACCAACTTCAAATCTTATAAATAGGGATGCTTACACCTCATTTGATTCATTCACAATTATCAGAGGAGACAAAAGGGAGATCGAGAGCTCAGAATTACTAGTTCTTATTTCCTTTGTTTCCAAGTTATTTCCCTTGATTCACAAATTTTTTACTTCGCCGAGCACAAGTCAATAATACGAGATTTCGATCATAAGTTTACCGTTTGACCCCTTGTGTGATTTTCATAATCAACAAACACAACCGTAGAACTTAAAAGACGCAAACTTTTGACAAAATTAGCGGTTATGTACGAAGAAGTACAAACAAAACATGTTAAGATTAAAAACACAACCGTAGAACGTAGTTATTCGGATTGTTATTATTAATAAATATTAATTACACTATGTGCCCTATACTAAATAAATTTATGGATCCGCTTCTGCTCGTAGAGAATAGTGATCTTATTCGAAATGCATGTCGATCTCATAGGAAACGCAAGGTCTAATAGTATAGGTTCTCTTGAGATCGAGATAGAAACGTTGAGCCCGACCAATATCATAATCTAGTTATGGTGTATTGCTCCTTCATCAAACCGCAAGCTCATTTGTAAGTTTTTACTTCATGCAACTCATCTCAAATTCATAATATCCACCGTATAATTAATTTACGTACTTACAATATACCTACTTTAAGATTGAAATGATAATACAAAATCATGGAACCCAAACTCAATTTCTATGACTACATTATGAAATGAGACGATAATTCTGATCTGAAAATTTTAAGTTTATGTACAAAAGTTGGAAGAAAAAAATAAGGACAATGAAAGCAAAATTAAGAGTCTTAATTAACATTATCACACGTACAAATTATCCTTTCCTATATATATATATTTTTGTTTATTACATTTCCAAACTCCGAAAATCCAAAATCCTCGTCTTCAAACCCAAGAAGTCATAACCAATGCTGCTTCTACTACTAATGTCAATCGAAGAATAGCTAATGCTACTGCTATCCTCTGTTTGACATTTTGCAGTATCACTACTACACTCCATGCCGTTTTCCATATAAAAACGGGACGCAGTGTACGGAGATCTCTGATCTTCATGATTCTGGTTTTGCCATGGTGGACTGATCCTAAGCTCGAGACTCAAATCTGGGCAAATTTCTTCTTCTTCTTCTTCTTCAACAACAATTGGGTAATACTCAACTCTCTCTTTTTTGCAAACTAACCCATTAATTCGATTCCGCTTTTGGTTTTTATTTTGCTTCTGCTCCTCGGACTTTTTCGTTTTCTCAAACCGAGTTACAAAAGAAACATCTTTTACAATTTGGTCCTCTGTTTTCTTCGAATCAGGAATTTTCGCTTCGTTGATCGATCTGTGAGTAGCGGGATCGATCCCTTTGCTCAAAAGCTTCCTCTTTATATGCGTGTTCCAGTAATTCTTGATCTCGTTATCTGTTCTTCCAGGCAATCTCGCCGCAATTAAAGACCATCTGATGAAAAAGAAAAAAAAAACAGAGCATGAGCTTGGTAAAACAGAGCATAAGCTTGAGAAAACAGAGCATCTGTAAAAAAAGGGACTCACTTGTTGCCAAGGAGGCTATGAAGCTTGATTATAAGCTCGTCTTCCTCGTGGGTAAAGTTTCCTCTTTTGAGATCAGGGCGGAGATAGTTAATCCACCGGAGACGGCAGCTTTTGCCGCAACGGAGGAGACCGGCGGCTCTAGGTAACGATCGCCAACAGCCTTCGCCGTGAGATTTGATGTAAGAGACGAGTCTCTCGTCTTCTTCTTTAGTCCAAGCACCTTTGTTCATGTGTTCCTTCTCGCAGCAAGGAGATCTTCCCATGGTTTTCTTCTTCTGCTCTTTGCTTCTGAAGTTGTTGTGAGGGTTTTATGGAGAAAGGAGAGTGAGAAGAGAGAGAAGGTTGGAGGTGGAAGGTGAGCCTAATTGCTTCTAGAAGAGAGTTGGTAGGACACGTTTGAAGGAGTGGCTGGTGGGCTCTCTTTTTTTTGTTTGTTTAATATTTTATTTTACATCAAACTATAACTACCACATTCACATTATTCACTATTTTTCTCTTTGATGTAGATCCCAAACCATTTATTATTATTCTACTAGATTCTAATCACGCGCCCGCAATGAGAATTTTTTTTTTTTTAGATTTAATATNCAAAAATCTAGTATGATTTGATACTATTATAAGGTTATCTGTAAATCAGAAAATCTACCAGAATTTAAAAAACCTCGTTTGATAATTCTCTCAGAGAGATTTTTTTATTTTCTGATTTTTTCTATTGTTTACAAAATAATTAGTGTTTGACAAGACAATATGTTTAATAGTATAGATAAATTATAAAAACTATTTTTAATAAAACATGTTTAGCTACAAAAAAAATGTTCATATTTTAATAGTATAAATATATAAAATAAAATCTTTCAATCCATCAAATCTCAACATGAAACGCTACAAAATTTGCGGTTCAACAAATCCATCATTTTGTACTGTATTACAAAATTGAAAATTCTTAAATAATCAGGTTAATTGTACAAAATATATAATCATATTGTTGAAAATAATGGATTGATTATCCATATAACAATATTATATCATTACTTAGCTATAAAGTAATAAATGAATATCTACGAAATGAATTAGTTAGCTATAAAGTAATGAATGGATAGCTATGAAGTAAATTATTTAATTATGAAGTAAATTATTTACTTAGCTATAAAGTAATAAATAATTATGAAGTAAATTACTTAGTTATGAAGTAATATCCTCCTATATATAGATGCTTTAGCACCATCATTGTAAATAGAAGCAATAAGAGAAAATCACATATCCACTCTCTCATCTTTACTCGCTTTGATATCTCTCTCTCTCTCACCTATCTCATATATTATATTATAGTTTCTAACACGTTATCAGCACGATCGTCTCACGATCCGTTCATATACCGAAAAACATGATCGTCGTCCGATCCGTTCATATACCCAAAAAGGATAAAAATTTTAACGAGACATCAAAGACCACGCAAAAAAATAGACATCCAAGAGACCAAAGGAGAGTGTTATAATTCAAATGATGTAAAGGTCAAGATTCATTTATCCGAGGAAGAGACTGCGTCATCTACGGGATTTATGAAAAGAATGCTATATCCGTTATTTCAGGGGGAGATTGCGTCACTGTACTCTTTTTCCCTTGTCATAGTTTTTATCCCAATGGATTTTTCCATGATAAGGTTTTTAACGAAGCAGTATGTAATACATTAGTGATGGATAATCAAGGGGGAGTGTTGAAAATAATGGATGATTATCCATATAACAATATTATACTATTACTTAGCTATGAAGTAATGAATGGATATCTATGAAGTGAATTAGTATGCTTTAGCATCATCATTGTAAAAAAAAGCAATAAGAAAAAATCACATCTCCACTCTCTCATCTTTACTCGTTTTGATATCTCTCTCTCACCTTTCTCATATATTATATTATAATTTATAACACATACTTCATTTTTACCACCATTTTTTACCGTCTCTAATTATACGTTAACTTTTTTACCATACCGCAAAAAGAATTTTTGTTCTATGTCACCAACCGGACTCATATGTACTATACTAGTTTATATTGACAGAACATAATGAAAACTTGCCAATAAAAACAAAAGTTTGTCGATACATTGTGTTAGGTTTGAACTAGTAGAACTAACAAACTAACAGAACTTTATTTAGATATGACATTGTGATAGTGTGTGTGATTGGTCATGAACTGGATGGATATTAGTTACAGATTAAAAGGGGTATTGAACGAGAAGTGATATTGCACTAATGATTCTTAGGATGATAGGTATTGCACGTTTAGCATAAGTTGTAATTATGATTGTAGTGAGATTATGTATGAAACTCTTTTGTGATCGTATAGGACTTAAGTAATCGTTTCATTGAGTCTAGTATTAGTCCCTCTCAAGTTCTTACAGATGAGCTTGGCTAGCTAAGACTAAACTTAGTGGTTTGTGTCTAGGAGCACGAGGAATCGAGGATGGACAGTCAATCATTTAGCGTATTTCATATTTTTGGTTGTTAACGGTTTTGTTTCGGTTTTATTTTTATTATAGCTTACATCTACATGCCTGATAATGGTATGGATTTTTGTTTGGTTATAAGGTTTAGAGTTGGTTTGATACTTTGGAACGTATTGCTAAATATTAATGGCTATGACGACAAAGGGCAAATCCGATTAGACCAAAAAAGTGAAAATGTTACTTACTAAACGAATTATTAAAAAAAAAAAACGTTATAGAAGCATATTATTTTTTCACTAAGTGATAAATAACGTATTGTCCCCTTTATTCATTTCAAATATAAACATGATAATGCATGTGAAATGAAAAAAAAAGTATAGTCCTTGTTAAAGTCTTGATCTTTATCTATGACTCAACCAACATGATAGACTACAAGCTTCTGATTTGTTTGATTGGTATTGATATATACATACCTTATTTTATTAGTTAAATCCTATATTCCAATCCAAAAAAAAAATTAAAATTTCGTAAAGTTCACACCCTAGTCAAAATGTTACACCGTCGTAGTAATATTTTTAATAAGTGCAACCACGTGTCACCGCTTTTCACCCTCAAAAATATATAAAACACAAATATAGAAACAGATAAATATTGGTAAACAAAAAGGTTCTAGAATATCAATGTTGTACCAAACTCATATATCACTATCATCTTGTTGAGACAAAAGCCTTATATGCCCATACGTGACGCCTTGTGGGGGAATAGTCCAACTTATTAGTTTTTTATGATCATAACCCCAACACATCTTTTTCATTTGTCTAAATGATTGATTGATGGTTAAAAAAGTTTGTTAGATGTAAAGTTTTTGTTTATTTAATATAATTGGTCTTTCGTTGCGTATTTAGATTGCTTGTTCTAATATTGTTTACTTATTTAATGAAAATTTGTTAGGACAAGACTTGATTGATAAGTTAAATTAAGCCCCTCAATATTATATCTACTCGTCCCTTTGAAACTAAAATATAAACCTATAGTACTTTTATCATACGAGATACGTAACATGTCCGCATTATAGTATAATACAAAACTATTATCGGATTGAAAATGTAAGCTCAAGTTCGTAATTGAAGGTACAATTTTAATAAACAATATTTTCTTTGCTTGAATTGCAGTGATAATGATTCTAAACAATAGAGTTTATCATATCCTGATCAGTGAGAAAAGTTGCTCGATGAAGCTTATTTATGAATTTTTTTTTGAACAAGAGATCTCCCAACAACAACAACAATATGTTTTTGATCAATACAATCCCCTATATATCAATTGAGAATGATTGATAAAAAAGAAAAAAACATTGATTTGAGATGTGATTTACAATTGTGGCATGCTAACGTGCCATCACCATAGAGTTTCTCAAGACATTTCTAAAAATATGTTTAACTTACTAGAATAATAACATTCATGCAATTCACATTAAACTTACGCATACTCATATAACTTTTTTTCTCGACGAAATATGATTATATTAATTTGAAATAGAAAAATCCGAATACAAAATATTTGTTAACCAATAAGGTGGGTAAATACAACTCGAGAAAATATGTTGTTCGGAGGTCATTTTTGTGCCATTAAATGGGCATACTCATATAAACTTCATTATGAGATTTTATATACACTATTAAATTAATATTAATTTATAAGTTATTTTATTTCTAAAATAAAAATTTTATCTTCGAGTTTTGTTTTATATTCTAATGATATTACTTCGTTTCATAGGATTATAAATTTTATTTTCAATTTTTATTTTTTATTGTGATAAATATTATTCTTACAAGTTTCATGTTTATTTGCTCAATTTAATTTAATTTGTTTTGCAAAATCTCTTAATTATATTTCATTTCATACAATGTTTTGCATATTGAGCCTTGGTTTGACATGTGACATACAAATATTATTTTGATAAAAACAATATTGGTTTGACATGCAATAAAAACGAGATTTTCATGGAAAGAGAGATTTTCGTGGCAAAAATAATTTTCGCTATTAGAAATTTTCATGGAAATATATATTTTTGCTATTGATAATTAGAAACTAGATACAAAATTACGTTATATGATTGAAGAAACATTTGATTTTGAATTCTCATTCTTATCTTCATAATTAGTGAAAAACTTTTAATTTAAGCACTATATAACACTATATTGCATAACCATTCCATTCATCAATTACACAACAATATTAACGTTTCCTCAAAATTTTAACATTTATCTCTCATTTACCATACAATTATCCTTTATAAAAGTGTTATCACCAAATCATCTAAAAATACGAACAAAGTATATAAAATATTGAGTTATTTATGACTAACAAATGAAAAGCCACCAAACAATATAAAAATATAAAAACACAACAATTTCTATTAACTAACAAACAAATTATATACGTTTTCTATAATTTAAAAATATTACACTACTTTCCATATCAATACTCACAACTATTATGTAACTTACATCTAAAACAAGTTAAATTATTTTCATCTCACATAATTTGAAAAAAATTACATACCAAAATAATTTACTACCTAGTTTAGTTAACTATTTTTCACGTTTTGACTATCTAAAACTCTTAATTTTTCTCCTTGGAAACAACTTTGCAAGTGAAAATTGATTTTTCCTTTTAACTTTACAAGAACTTTAGGGTCTCTACAAAATACACAAACAAAATATTTATGGACTGCACAAAATGGAGAGAATTACCTAGTTCTAAATAATTGTTTGTTTGTTTGTTCAAGTATCCAAAGTTGTAGGTGCAGGACAAGTGCAGGAATTGTAATTTGTTTTTTTTTTCTAAATAAAAAACAGGATGCTAGTGTATTGTTTTTAACAAAATTTACATAAGACTCTATACTTAATATCCGTACATAAGAAATAAGTATATCCTCTAAAAAAAATTCGAGTGGTTGGAAAAGAAAGAGAGGTCATGCATGACTCATGGCCCGACCTTACCTTACTATGTACAAAGACAGATTGCAACATACACCGGTCATCCTGAAAGTTGTTCTAACTACCTATTTTCTAATTACCATATTAACCTCCTCCTTTTCAATGTTTAGTTTAGCCTCTGCATTTACTTTTTACCCAAAAAAAAAAAAACACTCATTAAGAATATAAACACATATGCTAACGTGTGCACATAAACACAAATGTAAATGGAAACACAAATATCAAAGAACCCGGAATCGATATATTAATATGAATATTATCTTAAACATTGGAAATAAAAACAAAACAAATAAGGACATAAAAGCCCAAAAAGTCTAAAGAAGCTTCGTACCTAACAATACCAACCATGTCTAGTCCTCGATAGGGTTCGGTTTCAGGTAAGTCCCACTTGGTGTAAGGTGTGGTAGGTACTTATTCACCAATCTTATAGTATCAATCAATGCTTTAAGCGCATGATTATCAATAGTTATTATGAGTAGAGATATTGAGTTATTATAGATTAAATCTATTTAAATAAATAAAAATGGACTTAAAACTATATTACCGTATCTAAAATTGGACTCTATATTATCAGTAAATATACTGATTTGGTTGCTCCTGATTGGTCGAAATGAATAAAGAAAAAGAAAAAATAATCTGATTCTCTCTCTCTCCTTCGATATCTCCACACCTCTATATTTACTACCTATAATCACATAAAAACATCAATAAAATAAATTGGGATTCTAAAATACAATAAATATTATAAAATTCATATATTACCCCAATATATTACCCACCCATAATCATGCTCTGATGTATTTAAAAATCAACGTTACGTAGAGTACGAGGCAACTCTACAACGTAGCTGTATGAAACCATGGACCACAAATAAGAATCCAACTGAACCAAACTTAACAGAAAATAACAAACTGAACCACTAGACGATACCAAAACCAAAGTGGATGATAACATATCAATATATTAGGATTTAACCCGCGCTATAATTAGCGCGGGGCAATTTTTTTAAAAAAAATTGTTTTGAAATTTATGAAAATTGATTTTATCTGAATTTTACAATATAGCTAACTAATGATTATATATATAAAGTTGTCAATTTGTAATAATTTATCTATTAACCCGTTTTGCATTGAATTGAAATATTATTCGGACTAACCCGCAAAAACTTATAATCTTAAAAACATAACTCTAATAGGCATGAAAATTGATTATTATTTTAAAATATTTTGAAATTTATGAAAATTGCTTTTATCTAAATTTTATAATATAGCTAACTAATGATTATATATAAAGTTGTCAATTTATAATAATTTGTCTATTTAACCCGTTTTGCAGTGAACTAAAATATTATTCGGACTAACCCGTAAAAACTTATAATCTTAAAAACATAATTCTAATATATACCGTTAAATGACTCTAGTTTTTTTGGTTAGTCTACGAACTTTTAAACAAAAAATAGTTTTCTTGTGTTTAACTTTTTATAAAATTAGTAAAATATTTTTCAACTTTTGTTTTGATATATATTTAAATAAAATATAANGTCTTTTTTTTTTTTTTTCATTTTCGTAGTTTAATTCTGCTAAAACTTGACTCAAGACATATCTCTGAGAAGGAATTTGCTAGCTCACTGGGGAATAACGTCGAACATCTTACAAGCATTTAATGACAATGTTAGACATATCAGAAGACGACATAAGCATAGTCAAATCCTCGAAGGTAATCGTAAAGGAGATGATGCGTGTAGCGGATGCAAACGGAGTGAAAGAGAATGAGACTGAAAACATGACAGTTTTGGCACCAAGTTAATCCGTGCTTTGGGATGTGAAGGTTCTGAGAACAATCTGAAGTAACCGGATAGATAGGAAGATACGGGATAGATCACCACAACTCGTAAAGCCGAAGCACCGGAGTTGATAAAAAACCCCGCTCGAGCTAACACCACACCTAGATAAAGTTGCCACCACCAAGTGATAAAGACGCTCTAATCTGTCAGAAACCAAGACGTAATAAAGGTTTTCTGTTGTTGAATCAATATGTGGAGGCTACATATTTATAGAAGTCATTAAACCTAAGTATGTGCGAGATAAAAGACTAAACTACCCATTACACAAGTATACGAATATATCGTTAACACCCCCCCCCTCAAGATGGAGCATGAAGATCACAAATGCCCATCTTGAACTTGAAAGTCTCAAATTCTGCACTGTCGAGTGCCTTTGTCATAATGTCCGCGAGCTGAGTCTTCGTAGAGACATGTTGTGTAGCTATGGTACCATCTTTGATGGCGTCACGAACAAAATGACAATCATTCTCAATGTGTTTTGTCCGTTCGTGGAAAACCGGGTTCGCAGCAAGATGAATCGCAGCCTGACTATCGCAATGAAGAGTGATTGGAGCCGAGTGATCAATGCCAAGGCTCAAGAGAAGACGCTTAATCCACTTCAGCTCACGAACCGTATATTGCATCGCTCTATATTCAGCCTCGGCGGAAGAACAAGAGACCACATGTTGTAGTTTCGTCTTCCACGAGATCGGAGAGTGACCAAGCTGAATGAAATAACCAGTGAGAGAACGACGGGTGAGAGGACAGCCGGCCTAATCAGAATCACACCAAGCCGTCACGGTCAAGGAAGAATCGGCACGAAGAAGAATCCCTTGTCCCGGATTGTTCTTCAGAAAACGAACCACGCGAAGAGCGGCATCACAGTGAACGGTCTTCGGTTGTTGCATAAAACGCGTCAAGATATGAATGGCATACGAAATATCAGGCCTAGTGATAGCAAGATAAATCAAACGACCAACCAATCGACGATAACGGGCCGGTGCGGGAAAATCTTCACCTGTAGCAAGGGCCAAGCGATGATTCTGTTCGATGGGAAACGCCACCGGTCGTGCACCAAGAAGACCCACTTCCGAGATAATGTCAAGTGTATACTTACGTTGACATAAGTAAATGCCAGAAGGACTCCTCGCAACCTCAATACCCAAGAAATACTTGAGCACTCCCAAGTCTTTCATCCGAAAACAAGAGCTAAGATAGCTTTTGAAGGCTGTGATTAATGCACAAGAACTTCCGGAGATCACCAAATCGTCAACATAAACCAGTACGTACATCTGTTCATTATCACGATGGAATGTGAAAAGAGAGTAATCATAGCGGATTTGAGTAAAACCATAGTCTAATAAGGCGGTAGTGAGCTCCTCAAACCAACATCGAGGCGCTTGTCGTAGACCATAGAGAGATTTGTGAAGACGACAAACCTGGGATGGATCTGATGTCCGAAATCCAGGTGGAAGTTTCATAAAAACCTCTTCATCCAAATCCCCATGAAGAAACGCATTGTGGACATCCATTTGGTGGACCTCCCAATTCTTAGCAGCACTAACCTCAAGACATATTCGCACTGTCGTCATTTTCGCAACAGGCGCAAAAGTTTCACCAAAATCTTCGCCTTCAATCTGTTTGTTCCCAAGGACAACCAAACGTGCTTTGTACCTCTCGATAGTGCCGTCAGATTTGTATTTGATAGTAAAGACCCACTTACACCCAATCGCTGTTTTCCCCAGATGTAATTGTTCAATGGTCCATGTCTGATTCTCATCTAGAGCGTCGATCTCGTCTTTCATAGCGTTCCAGAAACGTTCATCCTGAACAGCCTGAGAGTATGATTTCGGAATCATTGTGCTTGAAATGGCATGGAGATAAGCACAATGAGATTCTGAAAAACGAGAACTAGAGAGATAATGATCAATTGGATAAGCATATGAACCATTCGAATCATGAAGAGTGTCATCGATTTCTCCCTGGACCGTATGGAGTACGTAATCCAGAAGTTTTTGTGGAAGTTTCTTTTCACGTCTTCCACACCCAAGGTCATCAGAATCAGCCAGCATAGGGGAATCTGTGTTTGCAAGCGGTGATGACCCATGGGAAGAAGATATTCCCAAGCCGACAGGAGACACACATGTGGTCTCACTCGGTATTGGAAGGAAAGCCGAGGACACGGTCTGATCCGTAAGAACAGGAGGCACAATCTCAACTGTGGTGGAAGTCGAGGGTGCCTCGGCAATAGGATTTCCATCAAATTCATCATCGTCGAAGGAAACTGGGCGAAGAGATGGAGCGGGATCAGGCGATACAATATCAGAACGAGCAGCCACCAGAAGCGAAGAATACGGGAATTGATCCTCATAAAAAATGACATCGCGAGAGACGGAGATTTTCTTTGTCTCCAAGTCATATACACGCCAGCCCTTTTTCACGAAAGGATATCCCAAGAAGATCGACTTTTTGCTTCTTGTAGCAAATTTGTCCCCTCCGTGTTGTTGGTTGTGGACGTAACACAAGCATCCGAAAACTCGGAGATGAGACAATGAAGGAGGTCGATTATAGAGTAACTCAAATGGTGTTTTGCCACCAAGAGTGACTGCAGGAGTGCGATTGATGACGTACCCAGCTGCTAAAACGCATTGTCCCCAGAATTCAAGAGGAAGAGAAGCTTGAAAACGAAGAGCGCGCCCAACATTAAGTATATGGCGATGCTTTCTCTCGACTCGACCATTTTGCTGTGGTGTTCCCACGCAAGAGGTTTCGTGAAGAATGCCATGTTCGCGGAAGAAACCACCAAGACAAATAAACCCTGTCCCGTTATCACTACGGATCGTTTTGACCTGTTTTCCGAATTGACGTTCAACCATGGCAATAAAATTCTTTAAACTCATTGGTGCTTGCTGTTTATCGGGTAACAAGTAGATCCATAAAGCGCGTGAATAATCATCCAGGATGGTCAAAAAATATCGAGAGCCACACATAGCAGGGGTCCGATAGGGTCCCCAAAGATCACAATGCACAACTTCAAAAACATCCTTTGTTTTATTTGAACTCAACGGAAAAGAATCACGAGACTGTTTTGCGCGGATACAAACTTCACACGCCTTTGAATCAAAAATGCTAGAACTACTTAAATAAGAAATAGATAAAAAATCCATTGCTTTAGATGCTGGGTGCCCCAAACGTCTGTGCCATATATCCAACGTGGTCTTGTGAGACATATGCATTGCCGCGGCAACATCCATACTTCTAAAGAAATACAGTCCATGTTCCTCCTCACCCGCTCTAATCAGCGTCCTCGTAATGCGGTCCTGAATAATGCACAACTTATCAGTGATCTGAAAAACGCAGGCCCGATCACGATTCAATTGACAAACAGAGATTAAATGACACTTCAAGCCATCAACAAAAAGCACCATCTGAAGACTGAGATCATAACCCAACTGTACTAATCCATGTTTCGTAGACGTGGTGAATCTACCATCCGGCAACTTGATCGGAATAGGTGGCATATCAGAAATTTCAGACATTGTACGAAGAGAACCAGTCATGTGGTTTGAGGCACCAATATCGATAATCCAGGAAGAAATAGAAATCATACCAGTGAGATTTGGAGAGGCAAGTTGTTCGCGTTCACTCAGCATCCGAACCAGATGTTGCCACTGTGAGTCACTTAATCCGCTAATTCCAATTCGATCAGCTCCGGTGAGAGTAGCGTGAGCTGATGCAGCAGGAGCAGCCTCGACGGCATTGACGCGAGGAGGATATGCCCCTCGTCCACGTCCCAAAGCCTGTTGTGGTGGTGGTGATGGACCAGTTGCAGAGCGTGTCGTACCGCGATCTCCATACCAAGTTGGGTAACCTAATTTGCGAAAGCAAACGTCGGCCAGATGACCCTTTTTGCCACAGTAGGTACACACAGGACGAGGAAGGCCTTTGTTTTGTTCCGAAAAATTTGGTTTTTGAGGCAATGCTTGAACAGCAAAGCTCATCTCCTCTGTCTTTGTAGCGAGAAGACGACTCGTAATTTTTGACTCCTCATCCTGTTGTAACACTTGGTACGCTTCATCCAAAGATGGTAGAGGATCACGAGATAGTAACGAAGATTTCACAGCTCCATAGACGGTCTCATCGAGCCCCATTAAGAACTGATGAAGTTTGTCTTCCTCACGTTCTTTGGCAAGCTCTTCCATCGTCTTAGCACGCTGATAATCTGCAAGACTCTTCCATAATTGGGTCAACTTTCCATAGTACTCTTGCATCGGAAGTCCCTTTTGATGACAATTTGCAAGTTCCGTCTTGAGACGTTGAACGCGTTGTCCATTCCGAAGAGAGAAACGACGCTGAATATGCGTCCACAGATCTGCAGCTATTTCATGAGTGGTTAAAGAAGTACGAAGAGTTTCATCAATCGTCAATTTTAACCACGAAATCACCATGGCGTTGTTCGCCCACCAGTCTTCAAGGTCTCCGGAATTTGCCGCAGGTTCAGGTATGGTACCGTCGACAAATCCAAATTTCTTTCTTGCCTTAAGTGCAAGATGAACGTTCGTAGCCCATTCATCGTAATTGGGTCCACGAAGTAGAGGTTGGGAAATCACGCTACCAGGATTATCACCAGACGACAAATCATACGGATCGATAGTTCGTCGTGTGTTACGAGCCATGGTAGCAACGATGGTGGAATTATCTTCCGTCATAGTGAAGAAACTCTAAACGACAGAGGGATCGAATTAGAGAATGTCAAAGAGAAGAAGAGAATAAGAAATCAGAACTCGGTAAAGAAAGAGCCCTAGGATCGATGATAGTCGAAATTTCGTATGATTCGGCTATCTCTCTGATACCATGTCAGAAACCAAGACGTAATAAAGGTTTTATGTTGTTGAATCAATATGTGGAGGCTACATATTTATAGAAGTCATTAAACCTAAGTATGTGCGAGATAAAAGACTAAACTACCCATTACACAAGTATACGAATATATCGTTAACATAATCTTTCACCAGTGGCTCTCTCAAAACCAAAGGATAAAGGAAATGATATAAACAGATCCAAGGGGTCACAAAGACACTCCAAATTCGAGACACTCCAAGTCTGGTTTATTTTATGATAATAAACCTCATTATATGGAGGAAAATACAAGCAAATTTGTTCCTAATAAGTTCAGTGCATGTATACTAATTAGGAAATTGAAAAAACACTTATTAGAAGCATAAAAACAAGAAAACTTGGCTGAATTAAAAGCTATCTAGACCATGGACAAAAATGATTCTTGGCATGGTTTTTCCGGGCTCTAAGACACTCCAATAATCTTTAAGCCACGAAAATAAGCCATGAAGTTGTTGCCCACGTTTTTGTTGCTTGACTTGTCCAAAATCAGCAAAGTAATAGTCATCCCATTATTTTTTTTAACTCCTTGTGTTGCTGCCTTGTTTTGCTGCCTTGTTTTGCTGCCTTGTTTTGCTGCCTTGTTTTGCTGCCTTGTTTTGCTGCCTTGTTTTGCTGCCTTGTTTTGCTGCCTTGTTTTGCTGCCTTGTTTTGCACGCTTTCTCCCGCATCAGGAGAGCTCCCACGTCAATTTCTCTTCGAGAATCTATTGTGAGACACGGCCAGGCACACCAAAATACTCTCTTTTCTCCGACTCGTTTCGTCTTCCGCCATTAACGCCGCTTCCGTCATATTACGCCGTTATGATCATTCGTGAAAACAATCGGAAAACATCTCGTGTCCACAAATTGATTTTGATGTGCTACTGTGTTGTTGTCAATTTTGACTTTACTCTTTTTGGTTTAGAGGTTTTGTTCAACAAATTGGGTTTTTTTTAGGCTTTAGCAAACCGGGTATCGTTTATTTCGGGTTAGTAAACGCCATTTTTAAAATGCTGTAAATACCAGATTTTCGTAGAATTAATTTGGAAAATTTGTCTAAAAAAGCATCAATTTTAAAATTTTGTCTATTAAAAACACGAATTATTATGTGAATAGTTTAAATCATCATATTTGATTGACTTCAAATTTAAATCATGAACTTTCGTTGACTCGGTCAAAAAAGACATGACATTAAATCCGTAAACTTAATGAGTAGTAAACGGAGTTAGAAAACCGTTTAAACCCACGGTTAATTGATACGACGTCGTTTTGCTCATTCTTTTAAAAAATATCAACTTTCAAATTTTGGCCATTATAAGCATGAAATATTGTGTGGATAGTTTAAATCATCATATTTGGTTGACTTCAAATTTAAATCATGAACTTTTGTTGACTCGGTCAAAAAAACATGACGTTAAATCCATAAAAGAAATGAGTAAACGGAGTTAGAAAACCATGAGATTCTAATAATTTTAGTTATTATTTAGTTTATTTATTTTAATTAATAAATACAAAAATACACAAACCTTAGTAGATTCCGTTTTACAATGGGTTTTCCTAAAATTGGAAAACCTGAACATAATACCCTTGACCAACATAAATCGAACCAAACCAAAACCACTGAAAATGCCGACTGTTGGATCAATGTGTTAAACATAAACCGAACCAAATCAAAACCACTGAAAATGCCGACGTTGAATCAATGTGTTAAATTGTTGCAGGAAATATAAGAATCAAGAGTTCATACATGCTTACTGTAGCCGATACAAGTGCGAATCTCTCTTCATCGATTCAGTCTCTTGCTCTCTCTCTCTCTTTTGTTTTCTCTCTTAGATCTTGTGATTCGATTTGTAACCAAAAAGAAAAACAATGCGGAAATCTAAAGAACACACAACGTTTATAGAGTTCCCCAAACCGGGTACTTCTCTCTTCAGGACGTGTTGGGATATCAATCCAAGTCCCACATCAGAAGTTTAGACAAATATTGTCTATTATATAAGTAATGTCCAACTCCAATTAGTATGAGGCCTTTTGGGAAGGAGCCCAAAAACAAATCCGTGCGGGCTTTGCCACTTGGGCCCAAAGCGGACAATATCATACTAATGGGGGAGTTGGACATGGGCTTGAAAAGCCCCACAGTGGTATCAGAGCTCGGGTTCAGAAAAGGTGGACCTGGAGAAGTGGGTGTGGGCTGCCTGCATATTCGTTGTGGGAGGGAGAGCCCTCAAGGTGACCTCGCGATTAGGGGTGTCGGTGCCTTGTGTCGAAAGTCTTCCTGACGAAGCAGAAGGTCAGGCGGCGGGTTCCGTTGGTGATTACGGCGGTACAAGATGGATGCCAAGTTTCGCTGGAGGAGAGGCCAAGGGCTTGTGTGGTCCTTGGTTTGAGGGGAGGATTGTTGGGATATCAATCCAAATCCCACATCGGAAGTTTAGACAAATATTGTCTAGTATATAAGTAATGTCCAACTCCAATTAGTATGAGGCCTTTTGGGAAGGAGCCCAAAAACAAATCCGTGCGGGCTTTGCCACTTGGGCCCAAAACGGACAATATCATACTAATGGGGGAATTGGACATGGGCTTGAAAAGCCCCACAGGACGGTACCTGAAAATTCACTATTAGTCTTTTTGAGTTTTTAGATATCGAGCTTAGATCTAGAACAACAATGGTGATATTGTTCTCTGAAGAAGATAAGTCATCGCTACACTTTGTTACGATGCCTTTTGTTGTTACAACAACTCTCGAACTGGGCCAGCTTCTAATCCACGAGGCCCAAGTCTCTTCTTCACTTTTGATATACTTAAGCCCAATTTCAACTTCCTCGGTTAATCTCCTAAACCGAGCCTTGACCACCAACTTGATCTATAACCAATTTCTCACAAATCTCCACCTTGGTTGTAGATTCTTTCTGTACTTAATGGTCGACTTTGTGAATTTCCAATCCTGGAACTGCTGCTTCCTCTTCAACCTTGAAACAACTCACTGTCATCTTATTGAACCTGAGACAACACCTTTGCTTACTTCCTGACCACTAGAAGAAGCGTACCTTGCTTCACAAACCCGGAAACTTAACCCAAACCACACCGGCTTGAGCTTTGGAGCTCTTATTCCCTGGTCACCGGGAATAGCTCCACCTGCTTTTCTAAGCAGTAACCACCACCTTCAAAGTCTTCAAGCAGCTCTCAAACTTATTTCCTGGTATGACTTTAGTCAACATATCTGCAGGATTCTCTGAAGTGTGAATTTTCAGAACACTAACATCTCCTTGAGCAATGACGTCTCTGATAAAATTGTACTTGACCGCAACGTGTTTGGTCCTCTCATGGTACATGTAGTTCTTAGCCAGACATATGGCACTTTGTGAATCACAATACACCTCCACTGCCTCTTGTTTAAAACTCATCTCTTCACAAATCCCTTTCAGCCAAATGGCCTCTTTTATAGATTCTGATAACGACATGTACTCAACCTCAGTTGTAGACAGAGCAACCACCTTCTGTAAACACGATCTCCAGCTCACTGTGTTGCCTCCAACCGTGAAAACATACCCTGAAATTGATATGCGCCTATCTAAATCTGCTGCAAAATCCGAGTCACAATATCTCTTTACCTTGAAGTCTGATTCCTTTGTGAAAGTTAAGCAAACATTCGCAGCACCCTTGATGTATCTCAGAATCCATTGTACTGCCAACCAGTGATCTCTTCCTGGTCTTTCCATATATCTGCTGACCAAGCCTACTGAATAGGCAAGATCAGGCCTTGAACCAACCATTGCATACTTCACACTCCCGACAACACTTGCATACGGTATTCTTTCCATTGCATCTGCTTGTTCCAGCTCTTCCTTGTCTGTTAAACTTTGTAACTTGAACTGTGAACTCATCGGAGTCTGAACTGACCTGCAATCCCACATACCAAAAGTCTTGACAATCTGATTTAAGTATCCCTCTTGTGACAACACCAGAATACCCTTATCCCTGTCTCTGAAGATGTCCATCCCTAGTATCCTCCTTGCAGGACCTAAGTCCTTCATTTCAAACTCAGTGCTTAGAAACTCAATGCTTAGAGTTTCCTTCAGCTTCTTGATAAATGTCTTGTCCTTTGAAGCAATTAACATATCGTCAACGTACAACAGTAGGTAGACCATGTTCTCTATGTCAGTTCCCTTTAGATACACACACATATCATACTCACTCTTCTTGTACTTCTGCTTGATGATAAATGAATCAAATTTGTGATTACATTCCCTTGGTGACTGTTTTAACCCATACAGAGCTTTTTTCAGCAAGCAAACCTTGTTCTCATTTCCCTTTTGAACATACCCTTCTGGCTGGCTCATGTAAATCTTCTCCTTCAAAATTCCATGAAGAAAAGCTGTCTTCACATCCATCTGTTCCAATTCCATGTCTTGATTCACCACCAAAGACAGTATCGACCTTATTGAAACATGCTTAACAACCGGTGCAAAAACTTCATTATAGTCTATCCCTTCAACTTGTGATACCCTTTTGCAACTAGTCTAGCCTTATACCTTGGCTTTTAAACCCCTGGTATTCCTAGCTTAAGCTTGTAAATCCACTTACAGCCAATAACCTTTTGCTTCTCAGGTTTATCGGTCAAATCCCAAGTGTGATTTCTGTCTAGTGAATCCATCTCTTCATCCATACCGGAATCCCATAGATCACTATCTTTTCTTCTCCTAGCTTCACTGAATGTTTTTGGTTCATCCAGATTCACTGTCTCTGCAGCAGCTAATGCGTATGCAGCATAGTCTTCACCTTCATACCTTGATGGAGGCTTAATAGCTCTTCTTTGTCGATCCCTTGCTAGCAAGTAATCATCTAAGTCTTCAGTACCAGTCCCTGTATTTTCTTCACCAGCATCTTCTGATGATGAACTGGACTCTTCTTCTTGTTCTGACTCAACGATTACATAATCTAGATCAACTCCACCTTGATTTGAGCTCTCACCTGGTGATTCATTTTCTGTGAATCTCCTTGTTGAGTCTTTGCTGAGAATCACCTTCATCTTAGTATTCTCAGTCACTGCTCCCAGCTCCTGTGCTTTATTAGAGCTCAAATCTTTGAACAAACATTCTTCATGAAACACAACATCTTTGCTGATGACAATCTTTTGCTCCTCTAATAACCAGACCCTATACCTTTTTGTCCCTTGGGCATAACCAACAAATATTCCTTTCGTTGCTCGTGGACTTATCTTATCATTGATAGTGTGCACGTAAGCAGCACAACCAAAACTCCTGAGGTGACCATACTCAGGTTTTCCACCTGTCCACATTGCTTCTGGAACTTCAAACTCAATTGCTGCTGCTGGTGACCTGTTGATGATGTAGACTGCAGTAGAGGCTGCCTCTGCCCATAACTCTCCTTTCAAACCTGTTTCAGTGAGCATGCTCCTTACCTTGTCCATGATAGTCCATTTCATCTTCTCTGAGACACCGTTCTGTTGTGGCGTGTATGGACACGTTTTGTGTCTCTTTACTCCAGACTCTCTGCATAACTTGTCAAACTGATTGTTACAGAACTCCAAGCCATTATCTGTTCGTAAACACTTCAACTTATTTCCTGTTTGATTCTCTACCAGCACCTTCCAGTCAGCAAACTTCTGAAATGCTTCATCTTTGGTATTCAAAAAATATATCCAAACTTTCCTTGAATAGTCATCAATAAATGTCAAGAAGTATTTATTCCCTGACAGGTTTGGTGTGACATTTGGTGAGCCCCATAGGTCTGAGTGAACATACTCTAGGATAAGCTTTGCAAACAACCTATGGTGAAAAACTTATTCAGATGGTTAATCCTAATAATAAATGTCTTTTGTAGTATGCTTTGCTTTAGGAAAACTCTGTTTATGTGATTTCCCCATAGTGCACGCCTCACAGAAACCCAATTTTGATACTTCTTCCTTCTTGAGATAGCCCTTTCTTGCTAGAGCTTCCATTGCGGATTGGCTCATGTGTGCTAGCCGTGAATGTCATCTCCTTGTTAAGTCTACCACCTCCTTTGCTGCACACACTTGAAGTTTCCTGATTGTTCCTTGAAGATAGTATAACCCTTGCTCGTATTTTCCTGTCAACACTTTCTTGTCTCCTTTGAAGAATTGTATTTCGAAGTCCTTCCCCTGGTATTTGCAACCAGACTTCTCCAAATGTCCATATGAAATGAGATTTCTTCCCATCTCAGGCATATATCTGACTTCATTCAGAGTTACCAAAGAGCCATCGGGATTCTCAATGGTAATCTTTCCCATGCCCTTAACTTTGCAGTAAGTGTTGTTTGCCATCAACACTATGTTGCCCTCAAACTCCTTTAAGTCTGATAATAGATCCTTCCTTGGTGTGATGTGGAAATTTCAGCCGAAATCCATCACTCATTCATCTCTTGGATTATCCACACTAGCAGTTAATGATGTGTGATCTGGCAGTTTTACAGCTAGATTTGCTGAATCTGAATTCTTGTGATTTTGTCCATTCTTGTTTCTTTTAGGACAGTCTTTCTTCCAATGATTTTCGTCACCACAGATCCAGCATGCTTTAGGTTCAAACTTAGGCTTAGGTTTCCCCGATGTCGACTTGTATCAAGATCGCCTCCGACCTACGCTCTGATACCACTTGTAGCCGATACAAGTGCAAATCTCTTTTGATCGATTCAATCTCTTGCTCTCTCTCTCTCTCTTTTGTTCTCTCTCTTAGATCTTGTGATTCGATTTGTAACCAAAAAGAAAAACAATGCGGAAATCTAAAGAACGCACAACGTTTATAGAGTTCCCCAAATGGGATACTTCTCTCTTCAGGACGGTACCTGGAAATTCACTATTAGCTTTTTTGAGTTTTTAGAGATTGAGCTTAGATCTAGAACAACAACTCTCGAACTGGGCCAGCTTCTAATCCACGAGGCCCAAGTCTCTTCTTCACTTTTGATATACTTAAGCCCAATTTCAACTTCCTCGGTTAATCTCCTAAACCGAGCCTTGACCACCAACTTGATCTATAACTAATTTCTCACACTTACAAAGCCAGACAGATGTGAAGGGGGACTCGTTTACTTCTTTCTATTTCGTTTACTTCATTTTTCTGCGAATTTCATAGAAGTAGCTAAAGGCCACAACAGCAGCAGCGACTGCAACTCCGACTGCACTTTGTGCCAGCACGGTGCTGTCTGTTATCGCCTTAGTGACGGAAGACGATGCTGTGAACCCGAGCTCTGAAAGTTTCTTGTGTGACTCCGCATAGTCTCTGAAGAATGCATCTTCGTCCTTTTGGGACAAAAAAAAAATTAGAAAAAAGAAAGAAAATGGTTAACAAAAGAAGAAATCAAGATGACACTTGCAACATTATCTTGGCCTGTCTTTATGAAACTCGATTTGCAGCTCGGGATTAATAATTCAATCGGATCTTTGGATCACAATGAAGACAATACCTTTGCATAAACCACTGAAAACGGAATGAGTGAACGGAGTTAGAAAACCATGAGCTTTTAATAATTTTAGTTATTATTTAGGTTATTTATTTTAATTAATAAATACACAAATACACACACAAAAAACTCTTTCTTCTCCTCTTCTCCGACATATACTTCTATGGCCTAACAAACCCATCGATGCTCGGCCAATCTCATCTCGATCCTTCGGTTTCTCCGTCTTGCCTCCTCTGGCGTCATCGTCGTCGTTCTCATCGTTACATGTGTCCTAACCCCCCAATTCGATTTTTTATGAAGTTTTGATTCTCCAAATCGAGAATATTTATGATATCTTGATCTTTTGTGTATATTGTTGTATGTATTAATTAAAATAAATAAACTAAATAATTATTAAAAGCAACATAAACCTGAACAGAATACCCTTGACCAACATAAACCGAACCAAACCAAAACCACTGAAAATGCCGACTGTTGGATCAATGTGTTAAACATAAACCGAACCAAACCAAAACCACTGAAAATGCCGACTGTTGGATCAATGTGTTCAACTGTTGCAGAAATATAAGAATCAAGAGTTCATACATGCTTTTACAAAGCCAGAGAGATGGGAAGGGGACTCGTTTACTTCTTTCTATTTCATTTACTTCATCTTTTTGCGAATTTCATAGAAGTAGCTAAAGGCCACAACAGCAGCAGCGACTGCAACTCCGACTGCACTTTGTGCCAGCACGGTGCTGTCTGTTATCGCCTTAGTGACAGAAGACGATGCTGTGAACCCGAGCTCTGAAAGTTTCTTGTGTGACTCCGCATAGTCTCTGAAGAATGCATCTTCGTTCTTTTGGGACAAAAAAATTAGAAAAAGAAAGAAACTGGTTAACAAAAGAAGAAATCAAGATGACACTTGCAACTTTATCTTGGCCTGTCTTTATGAAACTCGATTTGCAGCTCGGGATTAATAATTCAATCGGATCACAATGAAGAAAATACCTTTGCATAAAGCTCAACGTATTGACGAAACTCTGGGACTTCCAACAAAGTCTTGTCCGTCGAAAGTTTCAGCAAGCCCTCGGATTCTTCTTCCTTCAGCAATTCCCTGGTACCAACAGTGACCATGGTTTATTATTAAAATGACCAGTAATCAGTGAGAACAACTATTTGTAGTCCCCAACCAAAAAACTGTCCACGAATTAAGATGATCTTACACAAAGTATGAGTTATCAAACTTAAGAGGATCTTGAGTCCATGGTCCATCGAAACCTGATCTCTCTGGATGAGCCCTTCCCTAAACATCAGAATTTTATTAAAGCCACAACACAGCCACATTATTTAATACCAAACGACAAATGTGAATTGTGCAACAAAGAATTTACCAGAGTATGAGCCCCTGAGAGTGCCACAATATCTTTATCAGACAGTCCCATCCGGTAGAAGACATCTTTAAGATGTTTGAAACCTACATGCAAATTATAGCAGATATAACTTCAAACCCTCACTGAGGAAAGATTATATTGTACACGGGGGCAACACCAAATATTATATGCCATCATCTTCCATTATTTATTTGCTGCTTAAATACAAAGTACACTGGGGGTATTTCATTTTAGTATATCACTTTGGAGTTTGTGATAAATGGAAAAAAGAAAAAAATCATCCTACCTTGATTAGCATCAGGAAGTCTTCCTTCGTAGGTGCAGGCATTTGAATCCTATAGAGAGAAACATACAACTAATATAGTTAATTGCTTTTCGCGGTAACCTGTTATACCATCTCAATGGCTGAAAGAATTTTACTTTTCTGCCAGGAACAAAACTGATGTCAGGTCCACCAGTAACTTCAACCGCTACCACGCCAGCAAGCTGAAAAATGACAGAACCAATTTCGAACGAAAATATAAGGTCTACTAAGTCCAGGCCTCCAGGGCTAATTAGAATAACATTGATGAGTGAATAGTTATAGGCAACCAATAGAAATGTTTAAGCAGCCTTATT